>LPNX010348610.1:114102-170082 GCA_001517045.1 Pseudotsuga menziesii
ATAGATCCATTCCTTGGTATTGTGAGATAATAACCAGGACAAGGAAATTACACTCCATTCGAACTAAAGACATGGGAGACATCCTTTCCATAGAAATAAAAGAGTATGCGTTCTTGACAAAATGTTGTACATGTGAAACCATGGAAATATGTCCCTCTTAACCTGAAGGGTCTTCATCCAATCCCTACATGGAAAGAGGTGCACACTGAATATGTTATTGTATCATTAGATTGTGATAGGGTTTTTGAAAAGGTTAGGTAAGGTACATAGTTGAATATTAACCATAGTTTACTCATTATATATATCACATGCTTTTATTTGGAATCTTCAATTGAATGATCAAACTTCCAAACTAGTACTTGAATAAATATAATTTTGATTAACAAGATTTAATTTTTATGATAGGTGATGTATTTGTTGTCATTGCACCCCTAGACAATGAAGAGAAAATTACATATTATTTAATGCGATGTACCCAATTTAAAAGTAGGTTTGTGTGACCCTATCAAGATGGTGATTTCACTTACCAAATTGGTGACCTAGTTGTCATGGGACACTTTTTCCAAAAAATGAAAAAACATGGAAATTATATTATTTACCACTTGTACAAATTGAGAGATAAATGACAAAAACAAATGACCAAAATTAGCATATAAATGACCACTTTTGAGTTGGAAACCATTGGTAGAAAATTAGCGGTCATTTATCATGTGATCAAACATGTGGTCATATTTAGCTTGGTCATTTATAGCTTATTTGGTCATTAATTTGGTTGTATATTTGATTATCAATTGTCGTGATTAATGACCAAATATACAACCAAATTAATGACCAAATATATCACCACAAGACAAGCTATAAATGATCAAGCTAAATATGACCACATTTTTGGTTGCATGATAAATGAGTACTAATTTTCTACCAGTGGTTGCCTTTTGGTCATTTATATGCAAATTTTGGTCGTTTTTAGGTCACTTATCTTTTTTCAGTGGTCATTTATCTCTTTTTAGTGGTCATTTATCTCTTTTAGTCATTTGTAGTCATTATATATATAGGGCACATAGGAATCGAACCACCAAAATCCTTCCTATAAGGAAGGTGCTCTTCCATTGAGCTAGCACCCTTAAATAGAATATATTATATAATTTTACATTATTGATGTAAAAATTTGCAACTTCTAAAATTCTTGGTTAATGACTGTCTCTGCTAGCACAATAAAGTTAACGTGTTTTTCCTACAACAAGGAGTAAACAATCATACAACTAGTTGTTGCTAGTAGTTGGATTAATTGTGCTTATTTCAACACATGGGACCACAATACTAATTTATACAAATAACAAACACCTTGTCACAACTTCCATTGATCTTCCCTAAATTCTAATGCAAGAAACAATTTGTGTACTTCACAAATAGGAAGCAACTTCTTTGAGGACATATTTCTATGCATTGTACAACCAATGTCAAGTTTTCCAATAGACATAGTTGCATCATAAAATGCAGAGAACTGATCAAAATATTGACTCCTAAAATGTAAATCACAAAAGAACCCATTTACCTAATGACATCTAAGGTTCACATAATCTCCATCAGATAGGAGTAAACCTAAGAAATCAAATGTAAAAATAAGTATGTTTGAAGGGAGGAGGATAACTACTGCCTCATTTGCATCTTCTCGATAGCCACTACAATGGAACAATTAGAATGTTAATAAACGATCGACTAATACTATTTATTTATACAAAAGGTTGTACTAAAGTTGAAAGAATCAAAAGAATATCCATCTCCAAAGAGTTCAAAATTTTAGTCAAGAGATATAGTTCATGTTGAATTTCACAATCAGATAGCTAGTAAAAACAACAACTACTCATTCTATTTTATGCTATAAGTATGATTCACTATAAACAATTCATATTTTGCACAACAATCATGTATTAAGTGAATAAAAACACAATGCTAAAAAGATTATAGGATAGGTTTCATTAGAAAATGGAAGTAAACTACATGACAAACATCTAAGCAAGGGTAAAAGTATGTGGCAAACCAAAGATAGTGTAAAACAATGAATCAGAAGGAAGAACCATTTTAATAGCTATTGTGGTATAATTGGATCATAGAGAAATATATTATGCAAATTCAAAAGGTATAGCACTCAAGAACTACTTCAATCAGCTCATTCATAGAAGCTTCTACACCATATACGACAACTCTTGCTATCAACTTATGTAAATAGTGAAAAATAATATCTAGAACTGTACAAATGAAACTGGTTACCATTCACTGAAAAATGAAACTATGTCACTAACATTGAAAATTTGATAGACTCTGAAGCATACATCTTCTTCCATTATGATAAAAATATCATGATGCAACACCAAGACTAGCTGGTTAAAAAAATTGTGTGCACACAATTGAACCCACTTGAAGAACCATGCTCAATGAAGATACAGATTACTAGAAGCATGCTTGGTTTGGTTCTAAAATTGCATTTCCACTACATATTTTATACTCAGTAGAAATTTTTGAAGCTATTTTGTTAGACTAAGTCATGCAAAAAAATCAGTCATGTTTGCAACATAAATCTCTTCAGATCAAACTAATAATTCCATTCTAAGTAAGGAAATCCTTTACCAACACATGAATACTAGGCCTTGTCAAATTATCAATATTATCGTTGCAACCCAGTTGTTCTAATGATTGATGTTGACAAACATCTTGTGCAACATTGACTTTCTCCATATCTACTACCACTTTAGAACTCTAATGTTTTAAGCTTGGTCTCCTGAAGGATTGCTTACTTTCCATCTTCATGTGATCTAAGAAAAATAAAGGATGCCTCATGATTCCACTCCCTACTGAAACTACTTGATCTAAATATATGCAACTGGAAATATAATAAACCATTCTAAAGGCATTATGATAAAACACCTATCATTTATCTCTCATTTTGTACTAGTGAGATTATAATGGAAATATACAACATTAAAAAAAAAGACACAGGAGTATGGTTAGTCCCAAACTAACTAGTTGGGAAATAAAACATGTAGTCAGAAGTAGAAATTTAGGCCATTCTACAAATGACCAGTTTCAAGAATGTGTGACAAAAATGAGATGTTGAATCACAATGATGACTTTTAAGTATAGTGAAAATGTTATCTCATGCAAATTATTTATGATATTCTTTACTCCAAACTTGTTATGCATGAAAATATGTTAAACATTCAATAAGACTTACCCATAATTCATCAATTTTTTTTTCAATGGAACCATAAAGTAATAACATAGAAACTGGATAGATGCAACAACTTACCAGAGTGAAACCAATCTTGTGCGCATACCAAAAAAAAATCAGAGTTATTACTGCAAGGTATTGTCCCAAAGCAACCTGAGTTGCAAAAATTTCCTTCAATTTCCATCTATCAAGATGATGGATGCCTTGACATGATCCTTAGCAATATTCATACTTGTTAAAGTTACAACATCATGATTCATTCTCTAATCCTATATTGTGTGTCTAGATTGGGCCTCATGTGTTAAGGTAGGGAGCTTGAGTTGGACTCAAGAACATGGAGTTAATTCTTGGGTTGGAATCAGGAATGGCTAAGCCTTCAGTGTAAAATGTTATTCCTCATGTGTTGAGGTGAATAATTTGATATGTCAAAGCGATGCTATTGTACAACCTTGTTGGACAAGGATACAAACTTGTGTGTCAATTCGGATCCTCATGTGTTGAGGTGGACCTCGTGTGTAGAGGTGACGCTTTAAATGTCAAAGAATTAATGTTGTGTGATGTATTACTAACCATGGTCATTTGAGATGGATAAAGATATTAAGTCTCCTCTAGAGACTAGCCACATTTAGAGTGAATTAATTTAGAATATGACCAATTGGAATGAAAGTAATATAATATGATCACAACATTAGACAAATATTCATAGTATAATCTGATATGATAGATAAATTAAATTTATCACATATGGGCCATGAAAAAAAGATAAGAGATAAAGAAAAATTGCATAGATAACAAAGAGAATTTGAATTGCTCATGAGAATGACTTCAATTGATTAAAGAGAACTCGATTTGTTAAGCTTCAGTTCAATTAAAAATGTATTCCTCAATTAATTAAAGGAGAACTCATCCCTGGATGTAGGTAAGGAGAAGGGAAGAGGCGATGTGGTAGGTAGGATTCATGAAAATCCTAGTTTGACATGTATCAATGCTGAGAATTTTTGATGGTAGGTGGTCTAGAGGGTGGCATTACTGTTTGGAACATGTGTTTGATATCCATAGTGGGAAGAGGTATGACGATGGCTTGTATTTATATATATATATACATATACATATACATATATATATATATACACACACATAATCCCCCCTCTCTACCTTTAACCCCGTAACACCTACCCTCTCTCTATGTCTCTAATATCCCCCACCTCTCTCTATCAATATCATACTCCCCCTACCCCTAACCCCATGCCCCCTCGCTCTATCTCTCTCCTACGTACTCTATTCCTACCCCACTAATACCTCTCCACCTCTACCCCCTACACCTAACCCCTTTTTCTCTCTACCTCTCACTCCCTAACATTGCCCNACACCCACCCTCTCTCTCTACCTCTAACCCCCTAACATCCACCCCATCTTGCTATCTCTCTCCTACTCCCCGTACCCATTAACACCTCCCCTTCTACCTCTAACCCCCTAACACCCCTGCTCTCTTTATCTCTCTCATACTCTCCCTAAGCCTATTCCCATACCTACTCTCTATTTTGTGCAGGATTTCATTTGCATCCTAAAGTTTAGACTTACAAGAAAACCAGCTAGATCAACTAGGAGCAGTGAGGACAAGCATTCAAAACAGAGGTAGGTCATCTACTCCTTTCTCTGTTTATTTTTTGTTTGATTTCTTGTGTGTGAGTTAGGTATAGGAAATACTAGTTTCCACTTGTTTTATTTCTATCTCATTTTGAAGGAGTCTCAATCCAAGGGATATTTCACCTGTCCCCAAAGGAATGAATTCCATAGAATATCTCATGGTTTCTATCCTTTTGAGTGTCTTTTTGTCACTTGATCTTTGTGAGTGTGTTCTTATATCTTGAATATTTTGACGTCTCTCATAATTGAGAATCTTACTAAGCCAGAAACCTGTCTCCCTCTCGAATATGAGCAAAAAAGTATGGTTTGTTAACATTTTCTAGACTTCATCCCTCCCTCAGAAGACCATACAGGAATACTCCCACTTTATCTCTCCCTACCAGTGTATTAGAGGGTGATAAAGTCCTTTTTATCCGTATGTAGCTAGTGTTATAGGAACGATAATATCTTATTTGGATGAATTTTGACTTTTTTTTGCTTGCCTCCTATTAGTGTTTGGTCTTAGACTTATTCATCAAATCCTTTGTTGCATGCTTAAATATTAGTTTGCTTGTATATTGGGTTCTGTTGCCTTGCTTTTGATCTCTTTCTAAACCTTCATGATCTTATTTATTCTTGGGTACATGACACTTCTTGAGGCTAACTTGATCCCCTTGTTCAATTCATGTTACTGCCATCCTGATTCCTCTTGTTTTTTTATCATTCAGACCTCTCTCGATTCTGATTCTAAAATCTTTCAAGCCTTCTTGTTTGATTTTGGAGTCCTTTTGTTGATTTAAGAGATGGAATATATTGTTTCAAGCCTCTTTTTGAGTTCTTGGTTCTTTTTTTTTTTGGTTAAACGTTGATCCCTTGTAAGATTGATAATTCATTGGCTTCACTATAATCTTTTCATTGAATTTTGATCATTTTTTTAATGTATTTTAGAGATTTCAAAGTGATTTGTCCTAATTTTTTGATTGGTTTTGTGAGTTTTGAAAGCTTGTTTTTTGTTTTCAAGTAATGAGTGTTGGGGACATCTTTTGGTTCTTTGAACTCCATTAACTTGATTGTTTTCTTCACATTCTTTAGTTTTAGGTCCTTTACAAGTGTCATTGAATTATTTCATTTTCATTGAAAGAAAAAGCAAAGAAGTTTCCATTTCAAAGCTTTCATGTCGTTTGAATCATTTGAAAGAAGAAAGCAAAGAATTTGTGTATCATATTTGCATTAGTATAGTTTTGGTAGGAATTTGAAAAATCTTGACTTGCATTTGTTTTGTAATTTCTAAAATATTTCTTATATAGTTTCACAATCTTTTCATCTCCATTTAGTAAAGGAAAAACTAAAAATTGAATTTTATTGGCATATTAATTTGTATTGAAATGAAAAGGAACCCCTCTCCTTCTTTTAGATAGAATTCATTGAAAATAAATCATTGATCCCATCTTTTTGCATGGTTTTGGAGTAAAGTCACAACATCATTAATTTCATCTCCATATACCCTACTGAGTAAAAAACAACCACTAAAATTAACCAACATGCTTAATAAATTAAATTAGACATTTTGATTTTATATAACACCCACATTAGTATAGGGATAGAACTCTTCGACTAGGAAAAAAAGAGTAAATTATCCAAAGCTTCTAAATGAGACCGTAGAATACTAGAGAGTGAAAAATCTAGTAGTAGAATTTGATGTGGTTGGAATATATCTATGTTAGTTAAATATTTGAAAACAGGTTGCTAACCTAAAAATATCTAAAATTAGGGTCTATGCTTGGCCTAAGAAGGCTCTTTAGTAATACCACTTGTAAAATACTTCACCTTAAAATTACATAAAAAAATAACAGAATGTGATATAATACAATTATTGAACTAGAAAATACAAAAGAAAAATGGATATAACCTAAGAAAGAACCATTATATTAGTGATTTCCAAAAGAGAGAGAAATATTACTTGCCTCTTTGAGGGGGCACCTCTTTTGAGAAAAGATCAAAATAAAATAACAATCCTCAATAACTTTACATAGCATTATAATCTATATATAATGAAATAATAGAAAACACCCTAATGCCCATGGTCCCACTATTAAGAAGGTTTGATCACTTAGTAGATCTTAATTAAAGAAGAGATTGTTTTACTTTAAACAACTAACTATTTAATAGGCCTTATTTAAAGAATATGGACTCATACATCAATAAAATACTCCTAAGTATCCTCAAAGTAAAGGGGTTGTGGTGCGAACCTAACATGGATTGATCTAATATGCTTCATCCTACATATTATATACATTCTCTTGTGATTTTCTCAATTTAGTCGTCTCGACTAGTCGATTTTCATTTTTTTTATTGTCTCTAGAAAATGTAGATGTATGATGAAGTTTCATATCATATTGATCCAATAAATTTATTGCTTACTAGGTTTGCATCCAAGGAAAGGCATGAAGCAATTGATGGAGCATAAGGGAATTTCTCACTCACCTCCAAATTGATCACATTGATTCCAAGCAAAATTCCCTAGAAAACCTCATAGATATGATGAACAATGTTAGCACCCAAAATGTTTCTATTGACCATGTAATTATCCCGATCACCCGCATACACCATCATACCACTTCATCTCTATTAGAAAAATAGGATTGCATAGCAATACAAAAAAATCAATTAAATAAGATGAAAATATTAAAGACATTACAAGAGCGACACAAATATAACGTGGTTCACCCAAGATGGGATACGTCAACACATAAATTGTCCTTCCTTATTATTATTCCTTCCAGCAAAATGAAGGGATACAACCTGCAGCAACCCCACTGCACTTTCTCCTCATTCTATCACAGTATCTCTCACACAATCACAAAGATTCATTTCCAATAATACAACACAATACAATACAAAACCATATTACAATGCTTTCATTTTATAGGTGAATTAACATGGGAAAATACTACGGGTCATCCAATACCATGGGTTCACAAACTATTGGCCAACAAACATCCCAAAAATTTCTTTTGTGTGCTTTGTCCCCGAACCCTCTCCAGGGCCTTTCTAGCCCCCGGACCCCCATGGGGGGATGATGTACCCCCACAAACCCCAGTTGGGATGCATGTACATTAAAACTAGGGTACAAACAAAACTGAACAATAACATCTTAGATTCTAGAAGATCAAGCTCCACAACCAACAATCTCCCACTTGGAGACTGATCACAACAACTCCACCACTACTAGACTTTCTATACTATGCTCTGAACCTTGTACATGGAAATTTTTTCTTCTTCATCTTCATTCTTGAAGGCCAACTAAAACTGAGAAGGAACTCATTTTCTCTCTGGTTACTACCTTTGTCAACATGTTTGCAGGATTCTAGCTAGTATGTATCTTTTCCAACTTTAACAGTTTATCTTCCATAACAAATCTTATGAAATGGTACTTGAGCTGTATATGTTTAGCCTTCGAATGAAAGATTGAGTTCTTTGCGAGATGAATGGCACTTTGGTTGTCATTGTACAACCTGCTATCCTCCTTCTTCTTACCCAATTCCTCCATGAACATATGTAACCAAATCATCTATTTACTAGACTATGTAGCAGCAAAATACTATGCTTCTGTTGTTGAAAGTGCAACAACCTTTTGCAGTTTTGAAATCCAACTTATTGTTGTTCCAACCATAGTAAAGACATACCCTGTGGTGCTCCTCTTACTTTCTTTATCACCAACCATATCTGCGTCAACATATCCCTTTAGAACAATATTTGAAACTCCAAAACATAATGCATGAGAAGTGGTAACTCTCAAATACCTAAGAATCCACTGTACTACCTTCTAACGATATTTACCTGGATTTTTCATATACCTACTCACAACTCCCACTACATGTGTAATATCTGGTCTTGTGCACACCATGGCATACATAAAGCTTCCAACTGTTGATGAATATAGAACCTTAGACATGTATTTTATCTCTTGCTGTATCTTGGGACACATATCCTTACATAGTTTGAAATGGCTAGACAAAGGTATTGTAACTGGTTTTTTCCATTTTGCATTCTAAACCTCTCCAACACCTTTTCTATGTACTCACCTTGAGACCATGTCAATTTGTGATTTTCCTGTCTCTTGTTATTCTCATACCAAGGATTGCTTTGCATCACCCAAATCCTTCATCACAAATGATTTAGTTAGTTTCCTTTGGAGAAAATTGATATCCTACATGTTAGAGCCTACGAAAAGCATGTCATCCAAATATAATAAAAAGGTAATATATATTCCATTATCTAGCCACTTGAAATAAACACAGTGGTCAGAATGGAATCTACTATAATCCTGTTCTGTCATAAACTTATCAAATTTTAAATACCACTTCCTTGGAGCTTGTTTTAGGCCATAGAATCTCTTCTTCAACTTGCAAAACAAATTTTCCTTTCCTTTGACCTCATACCCCTGTGGTTGTTGCATATAAATCTCTTCCTCTAAATACCCATGGAGAAAGGTTGTTTTTACATCTAACTATTCAAGATGCAAATATTGTACCACCACTAGACTTAAAATAGTCCTAATTGAAGTCATTTTAACAATAGGAGAAAATATTTCATCAAAGTCTATACCTTTCTTTTGTGCAAACACCTTTACAACAAGTATAGCCTTGTATCGCTTTTTTCCTCCATCTTCTTCCTTCAACCTGTAAACCTATTTATTCTGCAATGCTCTTTTTCCTATAGGAAACACAACCAAGTCCTAAGTTTGGTTTCTTACCAATGAGTCCATCTCCTCATCCGTGCCTTTCTCCCTCTTATTTTTAGTTTCCATTTGCATCGCTTCTTCATAGCATTATGGTTCACCAAAATCAGTCATCAATAAATAATACAATAAAGGAGAGAATCGTTTTGGGGGTCTATTTAACATGGTAGATATTCTTACATTTATAGGAGTTTTATATACTTGTTGTTGCTCTTGATTTTCTGGTGCTTTTGGAACTTTATGTTCTTTTATTTCATCAAGCATTGTGTACTCTGTGTTTTCCTTTTCCTCTTTCTTTCTATGCAATTGATATTTTTACATGACCTTTTCATTGAATACTACATATCTACTCCTAATGATTTTGGATTTTCATAATCCCATAAGAGATAACCAAAAACATCAAGCCTATATCCAATAAAGGTACATTTCTTGGATTTATCCTCAAGATTTGTTGTATTTTCTTTATCAATATGGACAAATGCTTCACAACCAAAGTTCTAAGAAATGATTAGTTTACCTTTTTACCTGTCCATGCCTCCTATGTAATCCCACCATCCAAAGTGCTTGAAGGCCCTCTGTTTATTATATAAATAATAATATATACAACATCATACATAAACTGTAAGGGTAACCCTACATGCAATCTCATACACCTTGCACGATCCATGATCATTTTGTTCATCCTTTCTAACACGCCATTTTCTTGTGGTGTTCCTGAGACTGTATTCTCTCTACGGATCCCATGGTATGAACAATAAATATCAAACTCCTTGTTGTAGTATTCACCTCCATTATCATATCTAAGACATTTCAATTTGTTTCCTGTCTCCTTCTCATCCAAATATTTCCACTTCTTAAAAGTATCAAACACATCATATTTCTGTCAAATGCAATAAACCCACGTTTTTGTAGTTGCATCATCAATAAAAGTAACATAATAATGAGAGACACCGAGAGACTTTAACTGAGCTGGTCCGCATACATCTGTATGCATAAGATCTAACTTTTGACTCTTCTTCTGTTTCCCAACCCTGAGAAATATAACTCTCTTTTCTTTTCCATAAACATAGTTCTCACAGAATTCCAAACTTACATGATTCAGATATGGAAGCAATTTCTTGAGTGGAGAATATGCATCCCCTTCTCACTCATGTGACCAATCCTATGATGCCACAATGCTGCACCTATTTCTATGGAAGTTACAGATATAAAATAATGAGTATTATGAGGACATAAATACAATGTACCTATCCTATCTTCTTTTTCTATTACCAATGCTCCTTTAGTGATCTTCCACCATGTTTTTACAAATGTAGACAAACAACCGCTATCTCCAAACTACCATGTTGAGATCATATTTATTTTCATAGTAGGAATATTCCTTACATATTTTAGAATCCATTCATTTCCATTATTTAACTTAATCAGTCCCTTACCTATTCCAAACAATTTTACATGGTTCATCATCCCCCAATAAAACATGTCTAAAATCACCCAAAACATAATCATGAAATAATTTCCTATGGGGTGTAGCATGACATGAATCCCCTAAATATACTACCCAATAATCACTAGTATTATCTAATACAATAATCAAAGCATCTTGTAACACATCAGCTACTACATTTTCTTCCTGAGTAGTCTCATGATTCCCGTCTCCTTTATTCTTTGGAGCTCTATAGTCTTTCTTCATATGTCCTCTCTTACCACAGTTCCAACACTCTATCTTTCCAAATCTATACTTGGACTGGCCCTTTCTAGACTTGCTACGATTACTTGGGATACTTCCTCTCTCCTTTTGTCTTCCCCTGCTCTCCATGGTCAACGCATTAAATTATGTCTAACCTGCTCTTTTTCTTTGCATTTCCTCACAATAACACCTACAACATAATTAAATTTAAGAGTGTTTGAACCAGGGACAAAGATACTTACAACCATGACCAAGCTATTACATATTTCTGGAAACGAGCACACAATTAGAAGAGCCCTAACCTCATCATCAAATATCACTTGTACAGAACTTAGCTGACAAGTAAGTGTATTAAATTCATTTAAATGGTCAGCAAACGATCCACCTTTTTGACATATTCTTATTAAATAAAAACTTCATTAAAAATACCTTGTTGGAAGTTGAGGGTTTTTCATAGAGAATAGTCAATGCAATCATCACACCCTCTGTTGTCTTTTCTTTTGAGATATTGAAATCCATCGATGAATCTAGGCACAACCATATTGTTATGAGTTCCTTTATGTCAAGAACCTCCCATTCTTCATCCTTCATAGTCACCGATTGTTTTGTTTTTCTCTCAAATGGTAGGCATAGATCCTTCTAGTATAGATAGTCCCCCATTTGCATATTCCATAACTGGTAGTTTTGGCTATTAAATTTCTTGACCCTAAAATTTCCTTCTTCCTCCATTGCTCGAACCAAGAACCCTTCTTTCTTGCGAGTTTACCAACCAAATAGACCTTTTGGCTCTGATACCAATTTTTAGGAAAACAGGATCTTAGAGCAATAACAATTAAACAATTAAATACGACGAAAATATTAAACAAATTACAAGAGAGACACAAATATAACATGGTTCACCCAAGATGGGCTACATCCACACATAAATTGGCAAACCTTTATTATTATTCCTTCCAGCAAAATGAAGGGATACAACCTACATCAATGTCGATGTACTTTCTCTTCACTCTCTCACAGTCTCTCTCACACAATCACAAATATTTATTTACAATTCTACAATACAATACAATACAATACACACCTTATTACAATGCTTTCCTTTTCTTAGGGAATTACCATGGGAAAATACTACGGGTCACCCAATACCATGGGTCTGCAAATTGTTGGCCAACAAACATCCCAAAAATTTCTTTCGGGGTATTCGCCCCCAAACCCCTTCCATGGGCTCACTAACCCTTGCACTCCCTAGTCCGGGGAGGGATGGGACCCCCCATACCCCGGCGAGGGGTCCATGTCCCCTTGCAGCCCCCATATGGGACAAGTGTACAATAAAACTGGGGTACAAACACAATTGAATAATAACATCTCCGAATCTAGAAGATCAGGCTCCACAACCAAGAATCTCCACTCCATCATGCTGATTGGACCTGTTGGCTTGATTTTTTGACCTAGGCCAACTAAAGAGATTAAGCCCACACAAGTCACTTAGAGAAACTCCCGGTGTGTTTGAAATGGCAAAATCTTGCAGGTTATGGTCCTGCTACCAACTGCATTTTCCTCTTAAGGAGAATCTAAAATTCAGTAAAAATTTATCCTAATCTTATTACTACCTAAATAAACCCTAGAATTAGTTTTCTAAGAACTAAGTTATCCTATAATGCTTTCTTGAGGAAAGTATTTAGTTTTTAGGGTTTCGCTCCAAATATTTTGAATTAAAGACTATTTTAGGTTTTACCAAAAATTAATCTAATGCTATTTAACAACTGTTAAAAACAAACTAAAATTTAAAAAAAATATACTACACTAAAACTAAAATTAACTAGCTATCCTATCTCAGCTAAGAGCAACTTGAAAACTAAATTAATTATCAATTAATGATTCAAATAAACAAAGAGATAGACAATAATGATTTAAATGAAAATATTTAAATCATTATCATTAGATCATTCTGCTAAATATGCACAACAACAGAAAATTAAAATAGATAACTACTTTTAATTTTTCTGTGATGTTCTATTAATTAATAACTAATAATCAATACCAAATATTTGAATAAAAGGATGATATTTATTCATGAAGACATTGTAAAAATACAAATGAAATCAGAAAAATAAATATGAAATGTTTATATTACCAAATTCCAATTCTCAATACAAATATTAAGTAATCAAACTCAATAATATTCTCATTCAAACATTAATATTGTGTAAACAGAGTATTATTTTGGATAATAAATAAAATCATAACACAGTATAATTGCACAAAAGCATAATGAGAAAATGATATATTGAAATANCTGTAATTATATTTTAGATAAGTCTATTTCTTCAATACTCCATCCTCCCTATACATAGAGCTTACTAGCTTATATAATAAGACTAGTAACTCCTTCCAGTTTCTATGTAACAGACATGCTAAAAATATCTCTTTAGTTTCTAATAACCACTATAATAAAGACAGAAGAAATTCTATCCCTATTCAGTTGCATCGAATTTCTTCCAAGAAGGCACCTAGCAGATACGTTTATCCTATGAAACAAAAATGTCAATTAAATGACTAGCTTGTATTATCTTCTGATTAGATGGATTGACCTGTGACGTGGCTATCTTTAGTATCCAATTCTTCCAGAAGCACCAACGTATGGCAATGATGAGCAAAAATAGCCTATATTCTTTACAGCATGTCAACACCATGTACACCTATAACAAACGAAATGAATTTCTATTAAAATCATGACAACGGAAAATAAAATAATACAAATTATAAGCATGCTTGCAAAATCTATGATTTTGCAGGTGTGCTAATTAATTTTTTTTATTACCTTTCAAACTTGAAATTAAAACACTAAAAATAGACTAAGTTGTTGCTATCTGTAACTTGATTGCTTTCCTGGCTTCTGACAGCTTGGCTCTGAGTTTCAAGATTTTTTCTGCATGAACTCTTTCATCTTTTAGTAATTTCTCATTAGTTGCTATTAACAATTTCTTTTCTGCTTTGTATTTTTCCTTTTTGGCTTTCATCTGTTGCCATTGGTCAACCCACATAAGCAATTCACTTTTCTTCTGTTGTAACTCTGTTTTCATCTTGTCACAAGCTTCTTCAATATCTTTTAATCGATCAGCCTTATGTTGTTTCAGAATCTTGATCGAGTGCTTCACAACTTTTAAAGTCTTTGCTAGAGAATCATTATCATTTAATGATGAATCAAATCGAACTTCATGCTCAGACTGTACTGGTAATGGTGAATGGTCTTTCCCGAATCTCTTCGGAGATACTACCACATCGTTGTGACTATTACTCTGTTCATGTTCATATTCATTGATTGGGGTTTCATGAGGAGGAGATTCATCCTCATTATTACTATTATCTTCAACAACAATGGGTTCACAACTCCGTTCTATAGTTCTTGGAACTGAAAGACTAATCATACTCCTTGTAAGTCTTCGATTAAGTATATTAGATTTTCTCATACTCGATTCAAGAGTTTTATTGTCACCTACTGGATTTTTCCCCTTTTCCTCATACTTCTTTCTTTGCTCCATTACCTTAGAATACAAGTCACCTGTTGACTTAGCAGAGTGCGTCTGAACCACTACTTTACTTCCCTCTCCCACTTCGTTTTTTTTCTTGGATTGTTCAGGAGGGTTTTTAGTATAAAATTTCTCATTTTCAACTATTAAATAGAGCTTATCTAGCCCCTCATGATCACTTATATGGTCAGTTTCCTCTTTTACTTCTCCTTCACAAGGATTTCTTCGTTTTGCACGAGTCTTAGGTGAGTAAGTAGGCCAAAATCGGGTTAACCCGAAGTCATTTTCTTTTAAGAATTAATCCCATGTTTTCCTACTGTAACTAACTGATACTAAACTAACATTTTAATCAGGCCGTGATGGAAAAGACTACGGTCTTGATTTCCAATGGTACGGTAAATCGTGATAGCCATTTTATGCAAACTATGAAGTAAAAAGTAGGGTAGATTCAACTTCAAACCCTTAAGAGCCATTAAAATTCTCAGATGGTATAATTGAATGTTTGAATACCGACCATCACAAGAGATGTACCTGGAGATGACTTCAAACGGAGCACGCCATTGATTCCTCAAATATTTCACAGGAAAACTGAATTTAAGGTGTGCATCTTCTTTTGACAATGGGAGAAGGAACTGCTTGAAATTTTTCTTATCAATTCGTGACCCTTTGAACCAGCATTCACCAGTTCGAGGTAGCTTCATAGATTTTGCAATGAATTCTTCATCTATATCTAACTGTAAATCACCTATCTGAGCAACATTTCCATCAAAAGACAATGCAAATTGCCTAGTAACTTCCTCGTTGTGTCCACTAAAACCCCAAAAGAAGAGTTTCCAATTAATTTTCTCAAATAAGGTAAGAACTTCAGGGTTTACTTCTAACATCTCTGGACCAGAAAGCTCAAAACAACTCAAGGGAGCCATTTTTTCAATTATCAATTCTTTCGGTGACAGAGGATTGAAAGGGGTTGTAAAAACTAAAGGAATAGGGATAAGTGAATACACAGACATGTTAGAAACCTTCACGTGATTCTGGAGGAGCTAATGAGTAACCCTAGACTAGTTTCCCCGCGTGAGAACTTCACCATCAAACCGTTGTAGGTATTCATTAAACAAATTGATGTGATTTGAAATCATTACAAGATATTCAAAATCAAATAAATTCATGGATGCAAACGACTGTCAGATAGGGTGGTGTTAATATGAACATATCTGACTAAGGTAATAATCACATATTAAAATCCTTTTGAATAGATGTCCTCAAACCAACAATTCGTATCTCATACCATAAACACAACTGTCAATGTTAATAAGCAAAGATTATACGTGGAAGGAAATCGTGCTATTGGACCAGATGATGTGAAGTTGTCATTACAAGCAATTATGTCTCCTAGGGTTTCATAAACCCAACCAAGTAGCAAGTTCAACTTTGGATAATAATTAAAATGCTCCAAAACCATATTTATGCATGTAATCAATTCAAGGATAAAATAATATAGTTTTGAATCAACTCATAGGATCCAAATCATCATATGACCTATTGCAAAGTATGATTGGATGAAAAACTTATTAAAAACTAAACACTAAATCAAAATTCAATTATTATGAATATACCACAATGAAGATTTCGAAATGATATATAAAAATAAACTTTAGCTATTTTGGGAAACATATATACATTTTCCACAATTTGAAAAATGACATGGTATTAAAAGATCAAGTTTTATGTAAAAATATATTATTAGGGTTAACATAAAATATTTCAATTAATTGATCAACCCTAATCATAAAAATTACGAAAACTAATAATAATAAATACCTTGTCAAAATAAATCAATAAAACCAAATTGTAACATGTTCAAAATGTATTTCATTTTAATCGAAAGAACTATTTAGCAGACTATACTTTAAATCTCCTGAATCAATATTGTTATACACCTGAATGGCACCTCTCCGTCCGAGTGCTGACATCCCTCATGTTGGCACATGAAAGGACATCTATGGATAGAGGTTTTCCCAAAACACTATAGATTGGCTTACTATAAAATACATTTCTCCTCCATCCAGCTGGTTACTTTGCCATTTTGCTATGTTAAGTTGTATTCCTGACTCTCTCTATATGCAACTCGCGGATCATTCGCGAGTGTCGGTTGTTGCAAGTCGCAGATGGATGTATTCGTGGGTTGCTCTTATAGCAACACGCGGATCATTCACGGGTTTTCCTTCTCCATACCCGCGAATATGTCCCTTGACATTTAAAAATAAAAGTACGTGATGATTTGAGATTAGTTAAGCATTGTTCCCTTAATCACCCTAACTGTCTCAACCTCCTCAACTTTCGAAACTGCCTTATTTCATCCATATAAATACAGGCCTTGGGGAGGGTGTTTGATATATGCATTTGGAGAGAAAAGTCATGCTGGTGGATTTTATACAGAAGTCTTTGGAGCAGTGAAACTCAGAATCCTTTGGTTGCAGAGGAGTCCTTGTCTCAGGCATTGGGTAGTAATATGAACTCTTTCCATTGTTGATAATAAAGAGAATCCTTCTTCCATATGTGTTTCATATATCTTGGTTTGATAAATGTTTATGTTTCAGTACTATATATTATTTATCTAACCTGCTTATATATATATGAATCATCTTGTATCTAGAAGATTGACTCTTGACAGGTGAGAGAGGAGCAACCTTGAAGACTTTGGAGGTGAAGTAGAATGGAAGAGGACAAACAAGGATTAACCGTCGTGCTACGGGTAAGTCTTTCTCATCCTCCTATTTCCTTTACTGCATTCTAGAGTCAATTGTCTGCAAGTTAATTGAGTATGTTGGTAACCCCAGACCTTCGGTTATAAGGTGTATAATCCTGTACAACAGAAAGTTTAGAGCATTCTTTTTGCTCTCCTTCGAGATCGTTAAAAACAGCAAGGAGGCCACAAGTTGACTTTTCCAGACTCGTTAAAAATTCATGGGAAAGATTTTGAGTTTCTTTAGGCCCAAGTATGACTCCTCAAAATAGACTTGACTGCCGAGTAAACTTTTCCGTTCAGGCTCGTTAAGAATATGTGAATGGGCATCCACATTGGTGGTAGGTTATCGCTTTCTTGGACCATGTGGAATAATACGAGAAAGGATCCCTCTCTTTTCTTTTGAATTGAGAAGAGTATTCTCAAGCATAGGTTTATCACTTTTCCAGACCTGAGGGACTAAACTTATGGAAAAGGAACCCCCGGTATGAGCTTAGTTTTCTCTTTTTCGTTCTCTAGACCAAAACATGAAAAAGATTCCAAGTGTACTTTATGTCTTTGTCATGCTTGTTAAACCCTCAAGAACAAAGCATTGAGTTTATTGTTGTAAGCTCCATTTCTCATAATCAAATGGATCTTTCCGAGTGATCTTGCCTTCCTTCACACTCGTAAAACTCAGGCTATATGCTGCTTTTGAAGGAGCGTTGGGTAGGTGGTAATTTAACCTTTTTCGGACCTTCCTGACTAAGTACGAAAAATGTACGCCTTTTCTTCTTCGGAAGTTAAGAGAGTTCTTCTTTGGTATGTTTTATACTTTTTCAGCCTCAGGAGACTAAATTGTACGAAAAAGGACCCCCCTGGAGTCTTCTTTGGAGTTTTCAGACTCTCTAAACTATGAAAACACCATCGAGCATGTACTAGTTCAGTCTCGTAAAATCCATGAATCAGTGACACTATCAAGCATTATTTTCCCATCTCTTCATGCTTGTTAAAACATGAAGAGGGAACCGAGTTTACTTTCCTGGACTCGTTAAAATTTAACATGGAAGGTAAGGAAGAAGTTTTCTCTTGTTTTCAGTAATGGCAGCATGTCATCCTTGAACATAGCACTCTTTGTTTTCTGATATCCATGTTTCATTGTTCACTTGTGTTCAGCTATCACTTTGAGTTTCTTACTCCTCCTCTTGTCCATTATACCTGGGTAATCTGATCATGTCTCCTACATGACAGATAAGTCTAGTTGTTCTCTCTATAAGTTATATGCTGCCTTGGGTCATCTCTGTTGTGTGCTCACTGTTCAAGGACTCTTCCCAATGTCTGCTTTATAGCCTGATCCCATCATTGTTATATCTGTTAAATATTTGTGTCTCCCTTCTTTTGCCCAGTTCCTAGTCACTCTTGTGATCCGTTGGAGGATCTATTTCCTTCCTTATCACAGCATGGTTCCATTTCAGTACTTCCTGATGACGAAGACCTAGAGTTTTGACGATCGTACCTCAGGATTCACTTTCATCATTGATGAATTCCTTTGCTTCAGTTGACAAACTGTTGAATCCTCTCCATGTTCGACTTCAACTTACCCTTATTCACATGGCTTGGATTGTACTGGTTCTTTGGGATCCTTTATGAAGACCTTAGTTCCTCACCTATGGACTAAGTTGCGCAAGATTATGTTCTATTCCTATACACAGCTTCTATATTTTTGAAGACTCATTATTGTATATTGTGGCTTCGATCCACTTTTGTAATATACGTGGTTTTATACCCGTATTATATGATGTACTCAAATATTGTAAAGGAGCTAGTGTTCCAGTAAATTGAACATAGAATCCTCTGATGTAACTTTGTATATGACATTACTATGTATTTGTTTCAGGTACTCTTTCTACTCCATTGGATTTTTGAGTTCTCCAACGATGATGATTATAATGTATTTCGGCCATTGTTTCCCTCTGACCTCACACATTAGGGGGAATCTGTTATACACCTGAATGGAACCTCTCCGTCCGAGTGCCGACATCCCTCATGTTGGCACACAAAAGGACATCTATGGATAGAGGTTTGCCCAAAACACTATAGATTGGCTTACTATACAATACATTCCTCCTCCATCCAGCTGGTTACTTTGCCATTTTGCTATATTAAGTTGTATTCGCGACTCTCTATATATGCAACTTGCGGATCATTCGCGAGTGTCAGTTGTTGCAAGTCACGGATGCATGTATTTGCAGGTTGCTCTTATAGCAACTCACAGATCATTCGCGGGTTGTCCTTCTCCATACCCGCGAATATGTCCAAATTGATAATAATAAAAATTGATTATATATATATAATTACAAGATTAACAACTGCTAATTTATTAAATTTATGAAAGTGTTTCATAAATTTCTAATATGACTCTTAACTCTTTTGAAATTGAGAGTACCTTCAGAATCAAAGATTCTGAAGGCACTCTTATATAATTTTTGTAATAAATCATAGAAGAGAACTGATCATTTTTGTTCAGCACAGTAGAAAAAATTGAGAGGGTTGTTGCCTGCCAATAGGACCTTGACAAAACTTTATAAAAGATAAAATTTAAAAGAAAATGACAAAAGGGAACAATTTTAAATTAGGTCGCTCATTTCCCTAGGGATTGATCGACCCTAGTCACACCATACATTTTTTAAAAATGTGGCCCTAGTTGGATAAAAGATTAGAAAATAAGCAACCTGAATCCCAACATGAAATTGGATGTTTCTAGATTTTCTCAAGAAAAAAGAGGAAACATGTTCTCGCACTGTAGATCGAGACAAATCATGAAGAGGATTCTGATGAAAAAACCCATCTTAGTCCTTATTTTTATATCCTTGCACTGAGCCTATAAATCGACCCCCTTAGTTCCATTACACCCACATACAACTTTTTCACTATTTACCTACTAAAGTTGCCACTCTGCTAAATATCTGCTCGAATTTGGAGTTGTCCTCCCTCTTGGTCCATTTTCACCTACTAGAGATCACTTTTGTGGCATGCAACTAGAGTATCGTGGACTCTACAGATATCATATGGACCCTTATTTGGATTGCTACAAGGACCCATCCTACTACAAACCTTGAGGTAAACCTATCTCTTGTAATAAATCACTTTATAATGAAAAATACATTATTTATTCTTTAACTATGTCTATTGCGTGTGGTAGATAAATCATGAATGAATGGTTTAGCTTAGATTTACTTTTGAGTCATGTAGTTTAGTTTTTTTTCCTGATTAATTAGTTTCGTGTTTTTGTTTTATTTGTTTTTTCTATTTTACATTTGGAATCTCTAATAACTTTGGCACACCTCTTAGTAGGTTCCTTTTGTCACATGCTAGTGTGAAAACACCAACAATAGTTTTTCGATGACCATACTAGCTGGGACATTCTGTATCATTATCTAGTTATGCCTCTCTAATTTTACCTCTTGCTTGAGCTTCTTATTTTTCTCTATTTGCTTAGATTTATTCTTCTTTTATGCTTATCTTCGACTACTGGTAAGTTTTCCAACCTAAAAATATCTCAAGTTTCTTGAGCTACCTTATTTCTTCCATTTTTTGAAGTTTTGGAGTTTATTGGTGCAGTACACACTTATTTCACCATTTTTAGTGATTTGAATTGCACTATTTTTTTCAAATATTGTGACCTGAGTCCAAACACCCAGGTTTCGAGTCTATTCACATTTGTTTGAGGATTTTGAGCAACTTGAGTTGCTCAGTTTCTTTCAATAAGTGTGACCTAAATCTTTCATCACTAGGTTGTGCCCGTCTTCATCTTTTGAGCGACCCAATTTTCCCATTATCGCATGAAAAGAATGACATGCTCATATTTTGTAGTTTTATTTAGTAGTTTTATAGTTTTCTTTGTTTTTCTTTCATGAATAGACTCCTTGTTTCATCATTTTCCTATTGAAAATATTTCTATGTCTTATTTGTATACCTTTGAATTATTGTGGCAATTTCCTTTATTTTTCCTTTAAAGTTGTTTGTTGAAGAAAAATACCTTTGTTGTTGAGTATTTTTTTCTTTATATCTATGTTAGGTGTTGAAGTATTGTAACTTTGAAGACTATTCTATATGTATCTTTTTGTGGTCCCCGATGATCCTACCAGGAGAACCACTTGTATTACTTTGTAACTCGATGCTTCTAATTGGAAGAACTAACAAGAGTCATGAGGTAAACCCCTCTAATTGTAAAGGTGGGTCATTAGCACCCCAGTATGGTTACTTGAGCCTACATGTGTAACTCGAGCCTACATGATTAACTCGAGCCTACATGTCGGATCTAATTATTAAAGTGAATGGATGAATATAAATAGAGGTGTGGCACTCCTCATTTGGACACACACTCTCACTTGTGTAGCAAATTGGTGGAGAAGAGAGAAGTATCTAGAGAAGGAGGAGGATCAAGCTTTGATCTCCTTGTTGGTTTTATCTTTTATCTTTTGGGGCATCTATATTGAGGAAGCTTTTGATGGGTTTTTCCCTTTAGGGTTTTCCCAAAATAAATCTGTGTTGTTCTTGTGATACTGTTTCTTTCAGTGATCCTATTTATATGCTTTTGTTATGAAAATGAAATGAAATACTGATGTTTTAGCTAAGCATATTGAAATTTTAACATGGTATCAGAGCTAGCCTAGATAGGACATCCTTCACAAGGTAAAATAACTCTCTCTCTCTCCCTGGAATAAATTAGGGTTTCGATAAATTTTTGAGTTTCAGAAAACTGCTTGCATAGAAAGTTGCACCCTCCTAGAGTGCATATTTTGAGCCTGGAATCAAATTTTTTGGATGTGTGAGTCTCTGGGAAAGTCTAACCCTAGTTTGACAGTTGCACCAAAAAACTGCTGAACCAGAAAGCTGCAGAAACTGAATCTTACAAGTCTGATTTGAAAGGTGAAGAATTGAAATCTCCAAAATCCAAGATCACCAGTCAACTCACCTCATTCAAGTGCATCTTTTGGTAAGGTCAGTTTCTCATTCCACAAAATTTCAATTTTCTGTGATTTTCTATCAAGATGGCCCCAAGAACTAAGATTGAGGACAAGCTAGAAGGCATAGAGAATTTTTGAGCATGGAAATACAGGATTGGTCTCATTCTCCAAGAGAATGATCTTGATAAGTATGTCAAAGAAGAAATTTCAGAACCTGAAGAAGCTGAAGCCAAGGAGAAGCACATAAAGGATATGATTAGGGTACAAAGGCTTATTGTTGATTCCATCAAGGATCACTTGATCCCTCAAGTGTCATCCAAGAAGACCCCAAAATAAATGTTTGATGCCCTGTCTAGAATGTATGAGGGAAGGAACATTAACAGGAAGATGAATCTAAGAGCTCAACTGAAGAGCACCAAGATGAGTCATGGAGAATCCATCCAAGATTACTTCACAAGGGTTTCTCAGATCAAAGAGCAACTAGAAGATATTGGAGATAAGCTTGATGAAGATGAAATGGTTATGACTGCTCTCAATGGTCTCACTAGACCCTGGGAGTCCTTCATTCAGATGATGTGTGCCAGAAAAGAAAACATGAAGTTTGATGTGGTATGGGAAGACTGCATCCAAGATGAGACTAGAGTAGCAAATAGAGAAGCCTTACTAAAAGAATATGATCAAGCCCTAGTCACTCACACCAAAAGAAGAAGAGGCCAAACCAATTTCAAGAGAAGAAATTTCAAGGAGCCTCAACATCCTAGAAGAATTCAAAGGGTAAGAGAATATCCTCTAGACAAAGACTACTCTGGCTTTCAATGTTTTCATTGTGATAAGATAGGACACATTGCCTGAAATTTTCCTATGAAGAAGCAAGAATATAAGAAGAGGATCAACAACAACAAAAGATATCATGCTCATCTAGCAGAAGATGAAGATGGAGAAGAAAAAGAAGAAGGACCTCGAAGAAATCAAACAAGAGAAGAATATGCAGAAGAGTATGTACTATTTTCTGCACTCTCTGGGTCTGTAACACCTGGAGAAGACACTTGGATAATTGATAGTGGTGCCTCAAAGCACATGATGGGACAAAACAAAACTCTGTCCAAACTTGAAGAAAAGAGCTCTCCTCAGAAAGTATCCCTAGGAGATGACTATCAATATCCGATCAAAGGCGTTGGTGAAGCAAGTTACAAACTTGATTCAGGTAATCCCCTAAAAATGAAAGATGTATCTATGTACCTGGTCTAAAGAATAATTTACTTTCCATCTCAGCTTTAGATAAGAAAGGATTCAGAGTTGCTTTCATAGATGGTCAAGTACTCATGTGGCCCAAAGGAAAGAATATTGAAGATGCAATCATCATTGGTCAAGAAGAAGGAGGCTTGTATAAACTCAGGGGACACTCAGAACCAACCTTTGTGCATGAGTTCATTGACCCTAGTGAACTATGGCATAGAAGGCTTGCCCACATTAATTACAAGGCTCTACCTCATGTGAAAAAAGTAGTGACGGGATTACCAGACATGAAGATCAAGCATGAAGGCATTTGCCAAGGATGTGCGAAGGGAAAGAACATCAAGAATCCATTTCCGAAAAGTGAGACAAAGACAAAAGGTACGTTGGAATTAATTCATTCAGATGTATGTGGTCTAATGTCTTCTACATCCTTAAGTGGATTTGAATATTATATCACATTTATTGATGACTTTTCAAGAAAGACTTGGATATACTTCTTGAAAGCAAAGAGTGAGGTGTTTGAGAAATTCAAGGAGTTCAAAGCCTTGATAGAGAATCTTTCGGACAAGAAAATAAAGATACTTTGATCAAATAATGGAGGAAAGTATACCTCAAAAGAGTTTGAAGCTTTTTGCAAATATGACAGAATCAATAGGGAACTAACTACTCCCTACAATCCTCAACAAAATGGGGTTGCAGAAAGAAAGAACATAACCATCATGGAGGCAGTGAAGACAATGATTTATGATCAAGATCTACCAATGCATCTATGGGCAAAAGCAGCAAGAACTGTTGTATATGTACATAATAGAATATCTCACATTGCTCTTGGATTCAATACTCCAGAAGAGATGTTCATGGGAAAGAAGCCCGAGGTAAGTCACCTAAAAATATTTGGTTGTCCAGTATATATTCATATACCAAAAGAGAAAAGAACAAAGTTAGACCCTTCCGGAAAGACGGGGATATTTGTTGGATATTGTGAAGTATCCAAAGCATTTAGGATTTACATTCCTGGATTCCATCACATGGAAATCAGTCGAGATGTGACATTCGATGAAGAGGCATCCCTCAAGAGATCCAGAAAGTGCCAACATGAAGAAGTATATGAAGAAGAGACACCTCCTACAAATGAAGAAACTACATGTCTCCTTGAAGATGAAGCTCCTAAAGAACATGACATGGTAGAACCATAAGAACCTCCTATGATGGAGATATCAAGGAAGAGAAAGCTTACTTGGACAAGAGAAATCATATGAGAGGCAGAAAGATATGGAGCTCCTGAAGGCTCCACAAGGGAAATAAAGAAACCTAATACTTTTTCCAACTATGTAGCCTTGATGTGTGATCTTGTAGATCAAGAACCTACAAACTATGAAGAAGCGGTATAGAAGAAAGAATGGGAAGAAGCAATGACTGAAGAATACCAGTCAATAATGAATAATGACGTATGGGATATAGTTCCCAAACCAGAAGGAAAAAGTATAGTATCCTCCAAATGGATATACAAAATAAAGCATGTAGCTGATGGAAGTATAGAGAAGTATAAAGCAAGATTTGTGGCCAGAGGTTTCTCTCAGAAAGAGGGAATTGATTATGAAGAGACATTTTCCCCAGTAGCACGATATACTTCGATTAGAGCTATCATGGCTCTTGCATCCATGATGAAGTGGGACTTACACCAGATGGATGTGAAAACAAATTTTTTGAATTGTGTGATCGAAGAAGAAGTAACATAGAACAGCCACAAGGATTTGAAGTTGAAGATAGACATACTCACGTATGCAAGTTGAATAAAGCATTGTATGGCCTTAAACAAGCTCCTCAAGCTTGGTATGGAAGAATAGATAGTTTCCTATCAAGCATGGGATTTTCCAAGAGTAAAGATGATCCTAACCTTTATCTCAAGGTTGTTGAAGAGGAACTTGTCATCATTGCTACTATATGTGGATGACTTATTCTTGACAGGGAATGAGAAAAAAATTATGGAAAGCAAGAAGAAACTAGAAGAAGAATTTGAGATGAAAGACCTTGGGTTAATGCACTATTTCCTAGGTCTAGAAGTATGGCAAAGTTCAGAAGGAATATTTCTCAACCAGGGAAAGTATGTAGTTGAGATATTAAAAATATTTAATATGTTGGAATGCAAAGCCTTGGCCACACCCATGGATTCCAGCCTAAAGTTGTTAATTGATGACTCATCAGAGTTAGTGGATGTGACTCATTACAGACATATCATTGGGTCATTGATTTACTTAACAAATACCAGACCAAACATTTGTTTTGCTGTAAACACCTTAAGTCAATATCTAGTTCAACCTAGATGGGTTCACTTGGTAGCTGCAAAGCATGTGATGAGATATTTGAAAGGGACTATAGATTTTGGTCTATACTATGATAATAGCCATAAGTATAGATTGTATGGTTATACAGATGTAGATTGGGGCGGAAGTATCTCAGACAAAAAAATCACATCAGGAGGATGTTATAGTCTGGGATCTACTATGATTTCATGGTTTAGTAGAAAGCAATCTAGTGTTGCTCTGAGCACAGCCAAAGCAGAATATATAGTAGCTTGATCTGCTAGTTGTGAATCCATATGGCTTTGAAAGCTGATTTCAGGATTGTTCAACCTAGAGTTGGACACTACTGTGATTCTATGTGACAACCAAAGTTGTATAAAGATGACAGAGAACCTTGTGTTCCACGACAGATCAAAACACATAGAAATCAGGTATTTCTACATTCAAGATATGATGCAAAAAGGAGCCATAACACTCCAGTATGTGAGTAATGATGAACAAGTTGCTGATGTGTTGACAAAGCCTTTGCCCCAAATAAAGTTTGAACACTTTCGAGACAAGATTGGTGTGGTTCAAAAAAACCTTCCCCAAAAGGGGGAGTAGTGATGTTGCAGTGGGATTGTATCATCCCTGGGCACTTTCCCCAAAGTGATCCAGGGACCTCGGTCCTCGAGAATGAAGTGGGATTCTATCATCCCTGGGAACCTACTCTAAAGTGATTCGATGAATTCGGTACTTGAGAACATGTGTTGATCCCGTAATTCCTAGAGGAAGGATTGTCTGAGTTCCACAGATGTGTTGATCCCATAATTCCGAAAGGAAGGATTGTTAGTAACTCCGTAAATACCTTAATCCTGTAATTTCGAAAGGAAGGATCATTGACTTGATCTCATAATTCCAACAGGAAGGATTGTTTGAGTTCCATAGATGTGTCGATCCCGTAATTCCGAAAGGAAGGATCGTTAGTAACTCCATAAAGACCTAAATCCCGTAATTTAGAAAGGAAGGATCATTGGTAGCTCTGTAAAGACTTGATCCCGTAATTCCAACAAGAAGGATTGTCTGAGTTCCACAGATGTGTTGATCCCGTAATTCCAATAGGAAGGATTGTCTGAGTTCCACAAATGTGTTGATCCTATAATTTTGAAAGGAAGGATCATTAGTAACTCCGTAAAGACCTAAATCCTGTAATTTCGAAAGGAAGGATCGTTAGTAGCTCCGTCAAGACTTGATCCCGTAATTTCGAAAGGAAGGATCATCTGAGCTCCAAAAATGTGTTGATCCCATAATTCCAAAAGGAAGGATCATTGGTAATTCCGTAAAGACCTAAATCTAGTAATTTCGAAAGGAAGGATCATTTGAGCACCACATATGTGTTGATCCCATAATTCCGAAAGGAAGGATCATGTCGATGTTTTGATGATGATATTTATGATCAAAAGATTAGAGTGTGATGATGATGATGTTTTGATATTTTGATGTTGTTGTTTCTGATCGAAATATCAGAGTGTAATGATGATGATGATGTGTTGATGTTTTGATGATGATATTTCTGATTGAAAGATCAGAGTGTGATGATGATGATGTTTCTGATCGAAAGATCAGAGTGTGATGATGATGATGTTTCTGATCAAAAGATCAGAGTGTGATGATGATGATGTTTCAGATCTAAAAATGTGCTGAAGATGTTGTTGCTGATCGAAAGGTCAAAATGTTGAAGATGTTGTTGCTGATCGAAAGGTCAAAGTGCTGAAGATGTTGCAGATCGAAAGGTCAAAGTTTTGAAGATGTTGCTGATCGAAAGGTCAAAGTGCTGAAGATGTTGCTGATCAAAAGGTCAAAGTGTTGAAGATATTGTTGATGATCGAAAGGTCAAAGTGCTGAAGATGTTGATGCTGATAAAAGAGTTGCTGTCATTGAAGATTGAAGATGAAGACTATATGATGTTGAAAAGATTCCAATGATTTATAGATGTGTTACCCTGATGATGTTGATGATGTCCTCTATCTCTCTCCTACCATTGTTGTTGTTGATGTTGTTATAGAATACCCTTCTCGTTAAGGGGGAGTGTTGAAGTATTGTAACTTCGAAGACTATTCTATATGTATCTTTTTGTGGTCCCCGATGATCCTACCAGGAGAACCACTTGTATTACTTTGTACCCCGATGCTTCTAATCAGAATAACTAACAAGAGTCATGAGGTAAACCCCTCTAATTGTAAAGGTGGGTCATCAGCACCCTAGTGTGGTTGCTTGAGCCTACATCATGTGTAACTCGAGCCTACATGATTAACTCGAGCCTACATGTCAGATCTAATTATTAAAGTGAACGGATGAATATAAATAGAGGTGTGGCGCTCCTCATTTGGACACATACTCTCACTTGTGTAGCGCATTAGTGGAGAAGAGAGAAGTAGCTGGAGAAGGAGGAGGATCAGGCTTTGATCTCGTTGTTGGTTTTATCTTTTATCTTTTGGGGAATCTATATTGAGGAAGCTTTTGCTGGGTTTTTCCCTTTAGGGTTTTCCCAGGATAAAGCTGTGTTGTTCTTGTGATACAGGTTTTTTCAGTGATCCTCTTTATATGCTTTTGTTATGAAAATGAAATGAAATACTGATGTTTTAGCTAAGCATATTGAAATTTTAACATTAGGAATAGGGTGTGACTACATATACTTCTATTTTAGTAACTTACTTGTGAAATATCACAATGTTCATATGATTAATCAGTTTAGTCTCTTAGAAGATGTTTTGCTTGTTGGATTGGGGCCTCTCCTTGATCCTTGAGATGCTAGACTATTTTAGTTATCTTTCACTTGCTTGCATGTTGTGATTTTTGAGCTCTCAGTCATAACTATTTTATGTTGAAGTGAATTTTTCAAGAAAAGTTTTATCTTAGTATTAAAATATGATCATTTATTTTGAGCATTCAATGTTTTTTCTTGTAGTTGTACATCACCACTAGTGCAAAAAAACAATCCCTAAATCAAACCATCATTTGGTTCATGCCTCCAAGGGTATCCTTAAAATAAACCCTAACTTAAACACACACTAACCTCACTTGAGGACATAGATAATTTTGTAGTAAAGTTAGGAGACTAGGGATAGGAATCCAATCAAATCCCCTATATCATTGTACATTTGAAACATATTGGTTGTCTTAATAGGGAGCTAACATACTCTAGTACTTGGGACATGGTTTAAATCCAATCTATGGGGAAATCCTCTCCCTTAAGAGGGTAAACAACAATATAGGAACCAGATAGATGAGTGGTGCGCCGTCCCCATTCAGTATTGAAGATCATCTATATCGTTGTCTTCATATTGAATATATGTAATAATCAATATGATGTGTCCTAAATGAGGTATCCTATAATCCTTTCTTCTTAGGTATCTTACCTAGAGGACTGCTCCTTCAGTGGGAGGAGGCCTAGGGCATGAGGAGTTAGTTGTGACCCCAAATATATAGCTATCCTTTCGATATTCATTCATTGGGTATGGATAGGATCGATTCCCCTATTGGTTCAGTGAGTGGAAGACCCAACTCAGATTCCTTCTACTTTTTCTCTGAATGGGAGGTCATGACCACACAAAGGAAAATATTCAAGGAATATTATATTTGGTGTTTTTATTTTGTTTGTGTATAGATATTTTAGGCTACTACATATTCTTTCTTTCTAGGGTTTCTCTTTTATATGAATTTGATTTCTTTTTTCTTAGATCACTTGTTGCAAACTCAGTTGCATTAGTTTTTTTGTATTTGAGCTTAACTTGTCACAAACTTGTGTTGTAGAGTTGTTTAGTTAGGATTCTGTCACTATATATCCACTAACTTACTATTGAAGGATTCAAGGAAAACCTCCTTAATATGGTCTCTTAGACCCTATGATCGGCTCCTCACACTGAACCTGATTTCAACACACTTCATAGTCACATGATCATTCTCTTAGTCTTCAGATTGTAAATCCTCACAGTCAAAATCACTTGCACATCCACACACTAATGTGACCATGGATACTAGCATTCCATTATTTGGTTATGGAGGAATTAAAATGTTTTATGGGGAATTCTTTGGAGGTGGATGCGACGGTGGGAGCCTTCCACTAGGAAACCCTCCACCTAGGAATTATCCATTGGGGAACCCTCCACCTAGGAACACTCTACCAAGGATCCCTCCATAAGGGAATTCTCAGTTGTGAGGTCCCATGACTATGAGCATGACATTCATGGATAGCCTCAACCTTCCATATTTGGTGAGGCTAACTAATGACTCGATCCGCCATAATCCAAAATATCCTCCTATTCCTACCAAACTCCCATCGAATATCTCAAAGCCTGAAGGGAAATATGGGGAATACCCCCAAAACCATATTATCTCATTTCACATATGGTTCTCTTCAAACATCATTACAGAAAATTCTACCAGACTCCACCTATTTCAAAGAACTCTTAATGGTGCTATTACTAAGTGGTACATCAACCAACTGTATTGGATACATCCCAATTTCATGTCCTTGGACTTGACTTTCCTATAGTTCTTCCAGTTTCTTGTTTGTTATGATGAATACATAGAAATCCTTCTTTCTTGTCAGCAAAAATATTCCACCCACATCACATACCACATCCATGAGTATCATCGATGCCATAGTTTGTGTAACATCAAACTCAATGACATTATCTTTTTAGACTAGTTTCTTAAATCCCTCCTTCTTTCCATCGCTAAGGACTTTACCTCTAAATGACCAAAAAATAAGGAAGAGACTATCCTCAAAGCCTAGTAGTTCAATTTGAAATATGTGAATTCCATTTATTTGTATACCATCATCCCTGATGACCGCAAGAGAGAATTTGCTCGAAAAGATCTGTTATGGGCATCCTATGTCATGGATGGCGTAATCGACGATCCTAAATCTTTCCCCAAACCATATGCACCTTACCCTCCATTGGCAAGTGGTTATGTGTATGCTAACATTACCAACATTCTGCATCCTTGTTAGGGTCCTATGGCCACTTTGAGATATGGCCATGATTTATCATTCACTTCATTGGATTCTAGAACGAGTACCTCTTATTCATCTCCTGAATCAACTCTCCATGTTAATGGGCCCTCCAATAGTGGCCCCATGTTTGGATTTAATTATACAAGATCAGCCCCCCTTCCCCACCATAATTCCATACTATCCTTTTCCTATCCCTCTCCCAACCCCTCTAGTTGAGCCACACTGTGTTGTTCCCCCCGTTTCCTCACGGGAAAGTTTACTCCCTGCAAAACATGCATGCCCAACCTCTTCCCAATAATCAACAAGTGCAACTTAAGAAAATAATAGGGGAAATAATAAATTAAACAACCAACAGTAGTGAGGTGGGACCCCACCTGCTAACCCACCTAATAACATTGGAGGAAATCCCATAGATTAGGACCCTACAAAGCTACGCAAATATGAAAAAAATTATCAACTATGGAATAAGCATCTATGTTATTTATATGGTGTTTATGGACACTATACCCATCAATATCCTCATTTGGATAAGGCATTCCAACTTTGAAATGAGGAAAACCAACAAGAAGTGACTCCTGTCCCATATGGGAAACAAAGTTAACCTTTTCCTCAACCCACTCAAATGCAACCTGCAGTATTGCAAAAATCCTTCCCTCCATAAGGCATAGTCATAGAACAAGCCTTGGTACCTTAAACACCCCAAACAACTTCACCGAGTCATCCTACTAACTCTAAGGTCTAGCACCTCCTTATGTTGTCCACCAGTGTGAACCTTTGAGCGCAACGTAACTAGTATGACTCAACTCCCAAAACTTTCACTATTTAAAAGGGGAAATACACCACTCTGGTTGACAAATCCTTACACCTACCTAAACCACCCACCAATGGGGTTCCTAAATTACCTAATGTTCCTTTGTGTTACTTGCAAATAATCACAATGTTGGGGCCACTCCCAATTATAGCGTTGTGGATGACTTAACACAATCCCCCATTTCCATGAAACTATTGAAGTTCTTAGAAACTGTTATGTGCAATGCAAAACCTTACTGTCAGTGCTAGGTGTGATCGATCCTTCTGAATCCTATTTGATGATATTTTATTTTGAACAAGAAGAACCTTGGATTCATTCTTTAGTAGCCTTTCAAATATCAGTTAGTGTTCACAACTTGGTATTTCATTGATGCATTGTGAATGAAGGTTCCTCCACTTGCATCATGTCAACTCGTGTTTGGAAGAAGTTAATATTCCCCTAACTCACGTCTCCCATGTTGGTGTTTCACTCTTATGATGGTTGTGTTGCTCAAGCTAAAGGTATTCTTTAGAATGTCCCATAGAGTTAGATGGAAAAAATGTGTTAATCAATATTGAGGTTGTCAATGCCCAAATAGACTACAACCTCCTCATTGGGAACAACTATATGTACATGATGAAAGTAGTTGCATCATCCTTATTTTGGATTATTATGTTCCCTCATGAAGGAAATATCACTAGGCTAGACTAGTTGAATTATTATGACCGTAAGGGGCTAGCTTGTTTGAAAACATTCTTACCCATGGTAGACACAACTATCAGCTACGTATCCATTAATACTTACACTAGTGTTGGGCCTAAAACCTTTTATTATGCCCCCATGATTGACACCTTTCAATATCTGACTCCTCCATCTTGAAAAGTGGAAATATTAGATCTATTCATGGTTTCCCTTAGTAAATATACATAACAACCTCAATCCCAAAGCTAACTTACCCCCTATCCTATCCAATTACTTGGGAACCAACGATGATACAAACATATTCAACAAATATCATTCTTGTTTCCGCCCATTGAAATATTGAGAACACTAGTCATGGAAAATATTAATCTCCTAGGTTTGATGTTATGCCTCCTTGTTTGGTATCTTATGTCTCCTAAATCACCTCCTGCACTATAGTTTGTTTTGACACTTGCATAGCCTATAAGTATTGTTAATCATCCCCCTCCTAGATCCCATAAGGAAACACATACACCCCCCCCCCCCCCCTCACCACTTACTAAGAAGAAAGCTGGGGGAAAAGCAACGAGTGTGACACCATTAACAAATATGAATAAAGTTGTGAACATTTCCTCTATTGCCTCAGCTTGAGCACCCCTGCCTTGTTCTATGTGCGATGTTTTAGATCACCCTAGCTAGAAATATCCATAAATCCTTATCTTGTGCACTCATATACATTATTTAGAGGATGAAATCGATGATAACATTTTGGTGCTCCATCTTCCTATCACCACCAAGATGCATAACAAGTCATTGTGGACCAATCATGTTTTTACAGTATGTAGACTCAATGGTCATTACTCACACCATTTCCCAAAGATATTTGAGTATTGATTTGTTCTGGGTGACTTATTTCGACCCTCCATAGAGCCTCCATTCATAGATATAGAATATTTTTGACCTTCCATCATCTTTGTCGAGTGGGATGAACACCATTTGTTTCATCTCATTCTTTGATGAGCATTCCTTGTCATCCATAAACACTATGGTTGTGTCAAAATACATGAGTCCCTCTAATATATTTGTTCGATCCTTCTAAATTGAGTAGGAAATCCCATGTTCACAACATGGGAGAAGGCCCGTAAACCCACGTCTTCCTCATCCTAGTCCATGTTGATGTTCAATACAACAACACTAGGGGAATACCCCCTACAAAGGTCATAACCCGCCATCATATCACCAAGTTAATGTGCCACCATGTCTATCCTCCTCATGGTACACCCCCTTCCAACAATTGATCGATGCCCTATTGGTACCTTTCTAAGAGAGCATGTACATTTCACCGACACCTCTAGGATGCGGAGCATGATCGATTACCTCAACCCTGGGATAGGGGGAACGCTTAATAATTTTGACTCCCCCCCCCCACCCACACACACATATATTTAAATGATCCCATACCTCAACCCAACACACATGTTGTACACAATCATGAAACTCACACCCACAAAATGGAGGTAGGACCTTAACCCTTTTTACATTTTCACATATGTGATCTTAACCACTTTTCAAGGTCACACTTCACTTGTACACTTGATTTGATTTCGAGATGCAAATTTAAGCTTGAGTATTGTTTCTAATTGTATAGGTCCATGTCATCATGGGAATCATTCCTTATAGATGATGACATCCATGCATAATGTTTTAAACTAGCATATAGGTACTCACCCCTTTAGAATATCATATGCATCAACCTTGTTCATCCAGTTCTACACATGTAGGACCCCCACTTTGTTTGGGTAAGTGGTTAAGACTAGGCACTCTTGCATTCGTCCTTACTCAGTACTAGAGCCTATCTTACATGGGTGACTATTTAGTACTCTTTTCCATTTGGCACCCATGCCATTAAATCTTCTGTAGGATTGGGAGTCCATTTAGTTTGTGATTTTGTACAAAGTTGCATATTACTTTGTCATCATCACTCATTGGCCTACCCTATGGGACCCTAAATTTCTGGTCATTAAGGAATTATGATGATCTACATTACACACCCATGATCACACAATTTCATCCATACTACAAAAGTTAAATTATTTTACCACCATTAATTATCTTGTAAGGAGGTTACCATCAGTTCCATACCCCACAATTAAGACTTTCAACTTCTATCGCCAAACATTTTGAACCATCTGATCAATTCATTAGACACTTTCCTGCTTCCCTGACCTTTTTTATCTCAGTGATGCATCTTCTAGCCTAAACACGCATTACAAAGGTGATTTCAAGAACCCCCTTTTTCTAGATGTTAATGCATCTTGGAAGCCGAACTTCTCTTCAATGCTCACGCATTAAAGAAACCATTTAAACGGCGCTCCTCGATACCCCTCCAGATCACATATAGTCCTTTTTTTTATGTTAGCATCCCTAGTCACCTTGATTTAGAGTATTTTACGATGAGTCACTCTTGGAGTCATTTTTATATCCTCTTTTTCCCAAGTCACGTATTAGTTCCCCTCCCCTGAGTTGCCCCCATTGTAGTAAAAACATCCTAGTATTCTAAGTTGTATCCATCCCAATGGTCTGTTTCACATATGCTTCTAGGTTAGCCATGCCTTCATACTCTAAACAAAGTAAGTTTGATTAAGTCTTACTCATTTACCCTCACATGCCCCAACAATGTCTTAGCCATTTGTCCAGTTCCTTTCATTAATTGGTTGTATCCCTCGTGCTTTCATGAAGGAAACCCCATTTCCTTGTTGGTTGTAGGTCTCATTCCATAGGTACATATTCATTCCATATGTACCTTGTACCCTTGTCTAATAACCACCATTGATGATCCCCTTAGACCAATTCAGGGGAGATCTTAGTGTTAGATTAATCAACCCATAGTTATCTACCTTAGACATTAATTAATCCATTTTTGTCTTATTTGCCTAGTTTTCAATATTCCACTCTATGCAAGTTGTCTTCCACATGTCCTAGAAGTCAAACTTGCTAGAATTGAGTCATGGAGTGCTTGGGAAACCTCCTGGAATCCATATTTATCATATTTTCTTTATTCCAGATCCTCCCTAGTGCATGTCTGCTTTTTTTGCTTTATTGCCTGCTTTACTGAGTTTTATGGCAAAAGGGAAAGTAAGACTAGGTGCAGTTGACTTGTTTTCTTCCCTCATCATCCTCAATTATTTTCTCCTAATAAAAGCATGTATGAGTTGTCTTTCCATCACCTATTAGCTTTCCTACTTGACTTTGCCAATTCGTGAGCTCCTAGGCAGATTTGGAAACTGCTTTATGCACCTATGGGGGATTTGACTAGATTTAGTAAGCCTGCTTTTGACTATTTCAAATGGCATCCTTATGCATTCGAATCTCTCATATAATTATTTATTTCAGCAGCCTATGACTTCACAAGGTTGTTTATTGTACACTTATTCAATACAGATTAGTGTTATGCTCCAATTTCAGTCTCCTTTGTGTGTAAATTTGCATGTTTTATTAGTAATTTTGTGAGTGCAATTGATCTATCACCTGGGTTCAATTTCCACATGGTATCAGAGCCTTTGTAGATTGATTTATCTCCTTCCATTTATATATTTCATGTTTGACATCTTGACTGGGATCTATTCTGCTGACTGAAGGGACAATTTCTGAGCGATGGATCAATCTTAGAAGATCATCTTGACTCCATTTAATTTCTTTGAATGGAAAGTAGAGATGGAGATAATGTTAAGAGTGAAAGGTCTCTATAGTGTGACTATGGCAACTGAAGCTGATCCTAATGCATCTGCAAATAAAATTAAATGGCACAATAGGAGGGATGAGGCTTATGGTCTCTTGTGTGTGAGCATATCCAGAGACCTCCTCTTCCATCTTGATGGATTGACATCACCAAATGAAGTATGGGAGAATCTTGTAGAGATTTTTGGTAAGATAGATGAGATGATAGGACATCAAATCGAGAATGAATTGATCTCCTTGAGTCCCAGCATCTTTGAATATCTGCAACTATACTTTTCCAAGTTTAAAGCCCTTGTTTTGCAACTAAAACAGTGTAGAATTGAAAAGAAGGAGGAGCAACTAGTTTTGGCCATACTCTTGAAGCTTGTACCTAACTATTCAATGTTTTTTTGACCTTCCATGCCACCAAGTTGACAGCTTGAGCCTGGAAGATGCCTAAGCTTGCAGAGTTCATGGAATCCCTCACATAAGAACAAGATAAACCGGTGATGATGGCCACCATCAAACCTTCCAAAGACCAAGCTCTGGTTGCTGGAGATTAGAGGGTGGATTCAAAAGGCAAGAAGAAAGCTAAGAAGCCACATGAGCAAAAGAGAGACAAGAACAAGTCTCAAGAGGAGCCCCAAGGATGCAAGAAGAACTTCCAAAAGAAGAAGAACAAAGGAGAAATGAGCAAGCGTGCATATTGCAGTAAGGGATTTCATCCTGAAAGCTCCTGCATGAAGAAGAAAATTGACATTTTGATCCAACTCCTGGAGAAGAATAATATCTCCCTTCCTGATAGCTCAAAGAAGAGGGAAGGAGGATCAAATTCAGAAGACAGAGAGAGAGTTCATGCATTGGTTGCTGGCACATCAAGCTCACCTAGCTTCATCATTGATTCTAGAGCTTCAAGACATATGGTTTCGACTAAGGAGGCATTCACCTCACTTGACATGTCGAAAGGTCCACCAATAGTATTGGGAGATGACTCTCTCACTGAAAGTTTGGGCAAAGGGAGGATTGATCTTGACCATGGTAAGTTCAGAAATGTATTGTATGTTTTAGGTCTTGCCTCTAACCTCTTATCAGTGTATCAGATGACCCACACAGGGTCTCCAAAGAAGGTCATATTCTCCCCTAATGAAGTTGAGATCATGGAGATCTCAAGTGGTAAAGTCATTGCAAAAGGAGTTGCAAATCACACTTCAAAGGTATACTGGTTTTCACATTTTCTACCCTACTCAAACCCCTCTGCTCTTCTGATTCATGCTAATGAGGCAAGCAATCTTTGGCATGAAATATTTGGCCATCTTAACTATAAGTATCTTTCTGATCTAAGTGAAAAAGAAATGGTTATAGGGTTACCAAAGATTAAGTTTTCCAAGGGAGTCTGTCGAGGTTGTGTCCTAGGAAAACACCCAGAGCATAAATTTGAGAGAGCTAGTCATGAGAGAACCTCTGCACCTCTTGAGTTGATCCACAGTGATATTGCTGGTCCATTCCCTCATATGTCAATGAGTCAGGCCAAATATGCATTAACTTTCATAGATGACTTTTCCAGGTACTGTTGGGTTTACTTCCTGAAGCATAAGTCTGAATTTTTTGGCCTCTTCAAGATTGGTATCCAATGGCTACTCACAGGTACATGGTATTGACTACAATGAGACCTTTGCACTAGTGGAAAAGATGGACTCCATCAGGCTATCCTTATCCATTGCAGCTTCAAAGCACTGGGAGGTACATCACATGGATGTGAAATGTGCTATCCTGAATGGAGATCTTACTGAAGAGATTTACATGCAGCAGCCTCAAGGGTTTGTTACTAATCCATCTTTTGTGTGTAGCCTAAAGAAATCATTGTATGGGTTAAGCAAGCCTCCAGGGCTTGGTATACTAAGATTGATGGCTTTCTGCTGTCATTGAGTTTTGTTTGATGCAAGTTTGATCCAAATGTTTATTTGAAGCTGATTCATGGTTCTTTGATTATTATTGTCTTGTATGTGGATGACCTTCTGATTACAGGAAGCTCAAATAAAGAAATTTCCTCCTTGAAGGATGCAATGAACCATGCATTTTCTATGGCTAATTTGGGGTTGTTGAGCCAATTTTTGGGTCTCAAAATTGCTCAATCCCAACATGGAATAAAAGTACATCAGTCCAAGTATGCTTTGGATTTGCTGAACAAGTTCAACATGAAATATTGCAAGCCAAGCAAGACTCCCTTCCTTTCAGGAGTTAAGCTTGAAGAAGTAGGTTCTTCTCCTATAGTAGATAGTACACTGTATGGACAACTGATTGGGTGTTTGATGTACCTTACACACACTCGAATTGATATTTATTATGAAGTAAGTGTGGCTTCAAGATACATGGATCAGCCTCATGAGATCCATTGGAGAGTAGCCAAAAGGATCCTTAACTTTGTTCAGGGAACAAGAACTCATGGGATCTTCTACAAAGCTAAATCTGATCTTGATTTGATTGGGTTTACTGACAGTGATTGGGAAGGTGACAACACAGATCGAAATTCAACATCAGGATATGTGTTCATGCTTGCTGAAGGACCAATCAGCTGGTCAAGCAAGAAACAGAGTGCCATTGCACTCTCATCTACAGAAGCAGAGTACAGAGGAGTTGTAAATGCAGCAACTCAATGTTTATGGTTGCAGGGGTTACTTGGTGAGTGTGGCTTCGAATCAGAGTTCTCAACTATTATCTATTGTGATAATCAGAGCACCATTCGAATTTGCAATGATCCTTTTCAGAGACAGAGAACCAAACACATTGAGATCCATATGCACTACATCAGACAACTTGTGCATGATGGCACCATTCACCTACTCTTCTGTGCATCTTCAAAACAAGTAGTTGACATCTTCACCAAAGTTTTTTGTGAGAAGACATTCAGCAATCTCAAATCACTACTGGAGATTGCTGATCATGCTATGAAGCATGATTGATGACAATATTTTCAAATTTTGTTTTACTGTCCATGTTTGAGGGAGGATTTTCCCACTGGGTTTTTGCCTCTTTCCTTGGTTAAATGGACATGCAGTATGTAAAGGGTGACTAAGACTTGTTGCTAGGCCCTATAGTTTTCTTATATTTACTCATAAGTTAGGCTTAAGGGGGGGTGTTAGAATAATCAACCCATAGTTATCTACCTTAGACATTAATTAATCCATTTTTGTCTTATTTGCCTAGTTTCAAATATTCCACTCTATGCAAGTTGTCTTCCACATGTCCTAGAAGTCAAAATTTCTTAAACTGAGTCATGGAGCACTTGGGAAACCTCCTGGAATCCATATTTAGCATATCTTCTTTATTCCAGATCCTCCCTAGTGCATGTCTGCTTTTTCTGCTTTATTGCCTGCTTTACTGAGTTTTATGGCAAAAGGGAAAGTAAGACAAGGTGTAGTTGACTTGTTTTTTCCCTCATCATCCTCCATTATTTTCTCCTAATAAAAGCATGTATGAGTTGTCTTTCCATCACCTATTAGCTTTCCTACTTGAATTTTCCAATTCGTGAGCTCTTAGGTAGATTTGGAAACTGCTTTATGCACCTATGGGGGATTTGACTAGATTTAGTAAGTCTGCTTTTGACTATTTCAAATGGCATCCTTATGCATTTGAATATCTCATGTAATTATTTATTGTAGTAGCCTATGACTCACAAGGTTGGCTATTGTACACTTATTCAATACAGATTAGTGTTATGCTCCAATTTCAGTCTCCTTTGTGTGTAAATTTGCATGTTTGATTAGTAATTTTGTGAGTGCAATTGATCTAACACCTGGGTTCAATTTCCACACTTAGTACCCCTTGGACTAGTTGTTTCTCATGTGCTCAATGTCAAAAACATTATCAGATTGACGGGAATCATACATGTTGATGGTTCTCTCAATGTTTGGTCGAAGAACCAAGATATCCCTTTATTCTAGTCCATTGGTGAGTCTAAATGGAAATACCCCAACATTATGTTCTTGGTGATATCTATCCTACATTAGCGACAGTGTTCTGAAGCCTTCCAATTACATGATTCTTATATATCCAATTCATATGTAGTTCCCCAGACATGTTAGATTTAGACCCTCACTTGTTTAAATCACTACAAATGTTGGACCCCTATATCCAATAGTACATCAATGATTGTGATTCAAATTTCCATGGGAATTCCATTGTTATATTATTAGTTATTTGATCAACCATGGTTGGACCATGATTTCATTCTTTCAATTACATATTGGACACTTATGATGTACACCGTAGTTATCCATGTATTGATCAGGTCCTATTTTGTGCCTAGATCCACCTTTTATTTTTGAGATATTGATATGAGCATGGGAATTCCCACCTCGTCCATATATTTGAGATTATATGCACCTCATTCATGTTGAGTATTTTATTTGAAGGTAAGGGCCCCTATAGTCATGTTGGAGGGAAAGTTACCTCCTACATAGTCTCCATCCTCTATGCCATAGTCACATGTAAAATGATATTTTATGATGTATATTGGCCATACGATGAGATATTGACCTCACACATCAAGGGGGAATTTATTAACACCCAAATTTTTTCCAATATCCATGTAATTAGCCCAGTTTCCCGCATACACCATCGACATACCACTTCATTTCCACTTCATCATGCTCATTGGACCTTGGCAATATTTTATAAAAGCAAAAAAATCAAAGCAAATGTCGAAAGCAGACAATTTTAACTTAGGTTGCTCATTTCCCTAAGGAATGAGTAGCATAGGTTACAACAAAGTATTCAAAAAAAAGAAACCCAAGAAAAAAAAAAAGAAACAACCCGAACCCCAACATGAAATTGGTTGTTTCTTGCTTCTCTCAAGAAAAAAGAGGAAACTTGTTCTTGGACTCTATGTTGGTACAACTCACAGAGAGGATTTTAGATGGAAAAACCATTCCGATTCTTACCAGTACACTTTTGCATCGATCCTATAAATCGACCCCTCGAGGTCCATTACACATTATACACACATCCATTACACTTGCACACATCGTTTTTCCCATTTACCTACTCAAGATGCCACTCTACTGAAATTTTGCTCGGATACGAAGCTGTCCTCCCTCTTGCTTCCTTATCACCCACTAGAGATCACGTTTCTGGCACATGGACTATACAAAGATCATATGGACCCTCATTTGTATTGTTGTAGGGGCCCATCCTACTAGACATCATGAGGTAACCCTATATCTTGTACTAACTCATTTTATAATGAAAAATGCATTCTTTATTCTTTAACTTTGTCTACAATATGTGGTTGATAAATAATGAATGAATGGTTTATCTTGTATTTACTTTTGTGTCATGTAGTTTAGTTTTCCTACCTGATTAGTTAGTTTATGTCTCTATTTCTTTGTTTTACAATTCGAGAGTCTACTAAGTTTGACACAACTCTTAGTAGGTTCCTTTTGGCACATGGTGGTGTGAAACAACATCAACAATCAAAGATGATAAAAATGTTAGAATAATCAACCCATAGTTAGCTACCTTAGACATTAATTAATCCAATTTTTGTCTTATTTGCCTAGTTTCCATATTCCACCTTATGCAAGTTGGCCTCCACACATCCATAGTGGTCAAACTTGCTAAATTTGAGTCATGGAGCGCTTGGGAAACCTCTTGGAATCAAATCTACTTTATTCCCGGCCTCCTGAGCACATGTCTGCTTTTTCTGCTTTATTGCCTGCTTTTTTCTGAGTTTTAAGGCAATTGGGAAAGTTTGACTAGGTGAAGTTAACTTGTTTTTGTCCTCAACATCCTCCACTCTTTTCTCCTATGAAAATCATGTATGAGTTGTCCTTCCACCACCTATTAGCTTGCCTAATTGATTTTTCCAATTCGTGAGCTCCTAGACAGTTTTGGAAACTGCTTTATGCACCTATGGGGGATTTGCTTAGATTTAGTAAGCCTGCTTTTGACCAAATTCGAATGGCATCCTTATGAATTTGAATCTCTCATGTAATTATTTATTGTGGAAGCCTATGACTTCACAGGGTTGGCTATTGTACACTTATCCAATACAGATTAGTGTTCTGCTCCATATTCAATTTCCTTTTGTGAGTAATTTGCATGTGTAATTATCAATTGTTGTGAGTGTAATTGTTCTAAAACCTGGGTTCAATTTCCACATGGTATCAGAGCCTTTGTAGATTGATTTGTCTCCTTCCAATTTGTATTGCAGGTTCGACATCATTGACTGGGAGCATTCTGCTGACTGAAGGGACAATTTCTGAGCTATGGATCAATCTCAGAAGATCATCTTGACTCCATTTAACTTCTTTGAATTGAAAGCAGAGATGGAGATACTGTTGAGAGAGAAAGGCCTCTATAAAGTGACTATGGCAACAGAAGCAGAGCCTAATGCAGTTGTAGAGAAGATTAAATGGCACAACAGGAGGGATGAGGCCTATGGTCTCCTGTGTCTGAGCATATCCAGAGACCTCCTTTTCCATCTTGATGGATTAACATCACTGAATGAAGTATGGGAGAAGCTTGTTGATATTTTTGGTAATAAATATGAGATGAGGGGACATCAAATTGAAAATGAATTGATCTCCCTGAGTCCCAATAGCTTTGAATCCCTGGCACTCTATTTTTCCAAGTTCAAAGCACTTGTTTTGCAGCTAAAACAATGTGGGATTAAAAATAAGGATGAACAACTAGTTTTGGCCATACTCTCGAAGCTTGGCCCTAACTATTCAGTGTTTGTGTCGACCTTCTATGCCACAAAGTTGACAGCTCGAGCTTGGAAAATGCCTAGCCTTGCAGATTTCATGGAATCTCTCACATAAGAACAAGATAAACTGGTGATGATGGGCACCATGAAACCTTCCAAAGACCAAGCTCTAGTTGCTGGATATTCGAGGGTGGATTCAAAAGGCAAGAAGAAATCTAAGAATCCACCTAAGCAAAAGAGAGACAAGAACAAGTCTCCAGAGGAGCCTCAAGGTTCCAAGAAAAACCCCCAGAAGAAGAAGAACAAAGGAGAAATGAGCAAGTGCGCATACTGCAGTAAGGGAAATCATTCTGAAAGCTCCTGCATGAAGAAGCAAATAGACATGCTAACCCAAGTCCTGGAGAAGAATGGCATCTCCCTTCCAGACAGCTCAAAGAAGAGGGAAGGAGGATCAAATTCAGAAGACAAAGAGAGAGTTCATGCATTGGTTGCTAGCACATCAAGCTCACCTAGCTTCATCATTGATTTTGGAGCTTCAAGACATATGGTTTCGACTAAGGAGGCATTTACTTCACTTGACATGTCGAAAGGTCCACCAATAGTACTAGGAGATGACTCTCTCACTGAAATTTTGGGCAAAGGGAGGATTGATCTTGACCATGGTAAGTTCAGCAATGTATTGTATGTTCTAGGTCTTGCCTCTAACCTCTTATCAATGTATCTGATGACCCACACAGGGTCTCCAAAGAAGGTCATATTCTCCCCTGATGAAGTTGATATCATAGAGATCTCAAGTGGTAAAGTCATTGCAAAAGGAGTTGCAAATCACACTTCGAAGGTATACATGTTCTCACACTTCCCGCCCTACTCAAACCCCTCTACTCTTTTGATTCATCCTAATGAGGAAATCAAGATTTGGCATGAAATATTTGGCCACCTTAATTACAAGTATCTTTCGGATCTTAGTGAAAACGAAATGGTCATAGGGTTACCCAAGATTAAGTTTTCCAAAGGAGTTTGTCAAGGTTGCATCTTAGGAAAACACCCAGAGCATAAATTTGAGAGAGCTAGTCATGAGAGAACCTCTGCACCTCTTGAGTTGATCTACAGTGATGTTGCTAGCCCATTTCCTCATATGTCAATGAGTTAGGCCAAATATGCATTGACATTCATAGATGAATTTTCCAGGTATTGCTGGGTTTACTTCCTGAAACACAAGTCTGAAGTTTTTGGCCTCTTCAAAGTATTTAAGGCTTTGGTTGAAAACCAGTCTAGGAGGAAACTCAAAGTCCTCAAATCTGAAAACGGTGGTGAGTATGTCAAGTCTGAGTTCATTCAATATTGTGCAGATGTAGGTATTTATATGCAGCATTCTATCCCTTACACACCACAACAGAATGGTGTTGCTAAGAGGAAGAACATATCACTAAAAGAGATGGCAACCTGCATGTTGGAGGCTAAGACTTTGCCACCAAATTTTTGGGCCGAAGCTATAAAATGTGCAGCCTATATCCAGAATAGGGTGCCTCATAAACATCTTGATGGTATGACTCCTTTCGAAGCATGGAGTGGGCACAAGCCATATGTGACCCATTTCAGGATTTTTGGCTCAAGGGCTTGGGCTAGAATTCCAACAAAAAAGAGGAAGGCTTTGCAGCCCCAAAGCCAAGAGTGTCTATTTGTTGGGTACTTTGAAGATTAAAAAGGGTACAAGCTAATCAATTTGAGCACAAACAAATCCTTTATTGAAAGGTGTGTTCAGTTTCAAGAAGAACCCCTAGCAACAGTGGAAGTTGGAGAATCCTCTTCACCACCAGAACCTATGAATGTAAGTGAAGAGATAGTTGAACATGCTGATTCTGATATGTCTGATAATGATGATTTGATTGCAGATCCTAACAGTCCCACAAGACCAAAATGGGCATCCAAGACCATTCATGCAGCTGGAGAACTAGCTAGAAATCCTAATGATCCTAGGAGGACTAGATCTCAGTTTGAGAGTGCTCTATGCATGGAAGATCCTATGTTTGCAGAGAAATGATATCTGATGATTGAATTAGACCCAAAGACATATGAATATGCAGCAAATGATCCAAGATGGAAAATAGCCATGGAAGAAGAGTTCAACTCACTCCAGAAGAGCAACACTTGGGAGCTGGTTGATCTTCCCCCAGGGAGGAAGCTAGTTCAGTGTAAGTGGGTGTACAAAACCAAATTTGCTGCTGATGGTTCACCTTTGAAGTACAAGGCCAGATTGGTAGCCAAGGGATACTCATAGGTACATGGAATAGACTAGAATGAGACCTTTGCACCAGTGGAAAAGATGGACTCCATCGGGCTAGCCTTAGCCATTGCAGCTTCAAAGCAGTGGGAGGTACACCACATGGATGTGAAGTGTGCTTTCCTGAATGGAGATCTCACTGAAGAGATTTACATGCAGCAACCTCAAGGATTTTCTACTAACCCATATATTGTGTGTTGGCTAAAGAATTCATTGTATTGGCTTAAGCAAGCCCCCAGGGCTTGGTATGCCAAGATTGATAGCTTTCTACTATCACTGAATTTTGTTCGATGCAAGTCAGATCCAAATGTCTATTTGAAGCTGATTCATGGTTCATTAATAATCATTGTTTTGTATGTTGATGACCTTCTCATTACAGGAACTTAGCTCAAAGGATGAAATTTCCTCCTTGAAGGATGCAATGAACCATGCCTTCTCAATGACATATTTGGGCTTATTGAGCCAATACTTGGGGCTCAAGATTGCTCAAAGAAGGAATCAAAGTACATCAGTCCAAGTATGCCTTGGATTTGCTGAACAAATTCCTATATGAAGGATTGCAAGCCAAGCAAGACTCCTTTCCTTTCAGGAGTTAAGCTTGAAGAAGTTGATTATTCACCTATGGTAAACAATACACTGTATAGGCAATTGATTGGATGTTTGTTGTATCTTAGACATACTAGACCTGATATTTCTTATGCAGTAAGTGTGGCTTCAAGATACATGGATCAGCCTCATGAGATCCATTGGAGAGCAGCCAAAAGGATCCTTAACTTTGTTCAGGGAACAGGACTCATGGGATCTTCTACAAAGTTAAATTTGATCTTGATTTGATTGGGTTTACTGACAGTGATTGGGCAGGTGAAAGCACAGATTGAAATTCAACATCAGGATATGTGTTCATGCTTACAGAAGGGCCAATCAGCTGGTCAAGCAAGAAACAGAGTGCCATTGCACTCTCATCTACAGAAGTAGAGTACAAAGGAGTTGTAAATGTAGCAACTCAATGTTTATGGTTGCAGGGGTTACTTGGAGAGTGTGGCTTCGAATCAGAATACTCAACTACTATCTACTGTGATAATTAGAGTACCATTCAAATCTACAATGATCCAGTTCAGAAGCAGAGAACCAAACACATTGATATCCATATGCACTACATCAGACAGCTTGTGCATGATGGCACTGTTACCACCTAAGTTGTAGTTAGTGGTTTTTATCAAGTGAGCCTAGTGAACCGGACAGGGTTAAATTGTTCATACTTCAAAAAGACCTTTGGAAGTACTTCTGGGAAGTGCTTGTTGTACTATATCACATGTTCATACCCCATGGGGAAATTGCAATAAATGTTCTAGCATGATAGTGTCTGTAAAAGTCTCGGTCTCTTAGACTTCATTTGTCAATCCGATTAGCCCAGGGTGTTTTTTCCCTTGGTTATTATTGGTTGTTGAACAAACGACTGATAATTTCTGATTTTTTCACTCCATACCTCCAAAGTTGGGGTGGTCGGCTTGGCATTTAGGCCTATTGAGATTATTAGAGTCTATGTGTCAATGTATAAACATGCTAGACATCATTTTTGAGTCATATGAACATGTCTAAGTCCCCCTAGGTGTTTTTCAATTTTTCAATTTTTTAGTTTTTTCAATGTTTTTTATTAAAATTAAATTTTTCTAGAACTTAGGCTATTTTTTAATAGTTTAATTGGAAAAATTGATTTTGTAATAAAAGTGGGGCAAATAATCGGTTTCAGTCATGTAGGTGCTCATTTTCAAGCTAAGAGCACCATGTAAACCCATGGACCCACTATTTCCTAGTTTTGAGTGATTTTCCATCACTCAGGTTAGAAAGCCCCAAAAATCAATTATTGATTATTTTAATTAATAAATTGATAAATAATGGAGCAATTCCAAAATCATAGATCAATGGATTCTCAGCCGATTTGATGGAAATCAGTCAGATCTGAAGCAGATTCACTGGATCTGACAAATCCTTGACTGAAGGAGGTGATCAAATCAGATCTAGAGTTGATCTTCAGCATCCTTTATGGGGAATTTCTCCCTCCCTCTCTCCTCCACACGTTTTTGGCTCAACTGGATGAGTTTTGGTGAATGATTCAGTCAACAGGTTGAGGTGTCAGTGAGATCAGCCCCTCAATTGACAGTTGCACTCAGTGAGACTCAGATTTGGCTCAGCTAGACACAGATCAGGCATTGATGGACTCTCCATTAGCATATTTGGTCTATCTCCTTGGGATTTGTGCCCCCCCCTGGGCTGGATGGCCTGTGTTTTGTATATATCCTGCTTGAGGCTCCCTCTTCCAAGCTAGTTAGAGCTGGACTGAAGGGATTGCCATTGTAACTCTGTATTTGATCATCATTTGTGAATAAAGAAGATTTGGAGGCTATACTATGTAGTGCATGTGTATGTGTGGATTCTTATTGTTATGCTACTGATGTGGTAGCTGCAATTTCTTGCCAAATTCTGTGCTGCTTCTGTGTTCTGGCTTCAAGGATTTGGCTGAATGTAGTAAGGGTTTAAACTAGGAAAGCTAGATTGCTTGATCTTGTTTATCCATATGATCTATGCTCAAAAATTTCAGTTATATGCTTGAATAAGGTTATTTCTGCATAATCTTTCATTTTTGCTGCTTTATGCATCTATATCCAGATCTCACGAGGTGTGTGCAGGCTTGTGTTATTTAGTTGCAGGTTCCTGATTGGATGAAGGTGTGGATATAGATTGACTCCATTCCTATCCAATAAGCTCAAGAATCTATCCCTCAGCACTCCACAAAAGGGTCTCCTTTCAGCGTGCTCCATTCAAGCAATGATCCGACCTTCTCTCCTCTTCTTCTCATTTCTACAAAAAATCAACATTTTTACCCGGTTACTCTGTTCGTAGCTTTGATTTTGCTTAGATATATCATATTAAAAGTAATTCCAACATATATCTATCTTATCAAATCCTATAATCTAGATCTTTCACTTAAAAAAGTTTCATAAGCATTCTAGATCTAGCTTTAGGGAAATCGTCTTTTTTGCATGAAAATTTAAAGAAAACTTGTAGATCGCATGCATTAGATTTCCTTTCGCTGTTATAAAATTTAATATTCTACTATATCAGTGCATATTTCATTGTCTACATGAACAGCAAGCCAAGATCCCAAGGAAAGCTTGCTTTCCTTGGTTCCTTTTTCGCCTGTTTAGTTAGTTTTAACTTCATTTTTGTTGATATAAGGTAGGCTGATCCAAGGGTACTCTTAAAGTGATTTTGGGAATATGTTATTCTAACATGCTCGCTGTCTTTTAGCAGGTCTGACAGAAAATAAAGGAATCTGCTGTCCGGAGTGGCCTCAGGAGCGTTCAAATCCCCCCAGGGGTCTCCCTTTTCACTAAAATCTTAAATTTTTTGCAAAGTTGTAAGATCTTGGTTTCAGCCTGTATAAGGAGCAAGAAGTTTCTAATATTTTAGTTTTCTGATATTGTAACCAATAATAAATAAAATTAGTTTTGGAATAGGCTCTTTCGAGCCCATTCCCCATCCCCCCTGGGGGGATTTGCGTCGGTGTCCTTTTCGTTGCTTTCTGCTTATTTATTTTTTAAACTAGCATTGATATAATTTGCAGGGTAGTATACTTGATTTTAGTATTAATTTCATATTCCACTTTTGTTTTTTAAAGTAATCATAATACTTAGCCCACGATTTCCCGATTGACCCGAAAGGGAAAAGAGATTCGTGGTAGGACTAATTAGAAAACTATCTTTGATCTGTTTTATTTTCAATCATTTTTTTTCAGCAATCATAAAATTAACCCCTCCTCGATTCCTCGATTGAGATCCACTTGGATCGAAAGAGGTTCTTGGAGGGTTTTCTTTTAAACAAGAACATCCAGTTTAAAACTTACTAAAATTTACAAGACTCCAGTGTGTATGCTCTGCACTTGGCTATGGTTCGTCCGATCAGTCAAGCTGTATCAAAAGCACTTGGGTGACTAGTATAATTAGGACTCACTCTCCCCAACTGACAAACCAACAGGTGAAAATCCAACACCTAGATCAAACCATCACGGTGGCAAAATACCCAAAGGAAGTGGGAACTTACTGAAAAGTGACCTCAGGGCGCCGATCTCTGTCACACCCTAACGGGTGCATTACGAAAAATAGCCCCAGAGATTCCATTTCAGCCCACATATTCTTTGCGGGTAGCTGTGAAGGTTTAGTTTTGGACATACTCCAAGTACTCTCGGGTATATCTAGAGTCCCCCCTTAGCCTAATTTTAATCAACTCACACTTCAAACTTAACTAAAAATGTACCAAGAGGCAATCGCAAAACATTTACTCCAAGCACATGCAAGCATATTGATTCTATTTTTGACTCCATTCTAAGGCACTGGTTAATTTCTTACTATATATATATATATTGTGTCTCAACATTGTGCTTTCGTGTGTTCATCTTTTACGTCTTGCCATCTTTGATTATCTATAGTTAAATTGTAAACTCCTAAATAACTCAGTCAGTTTAAACATCACAACACTAATTAATTCCCCTTAGTAACTTAATAGGGTCTACCCCCCTTGGCTTCATTAGGAGTTGAGCCTAAACGAAGGAGTCAAGAACAAGGTGACAACCTTGACTTGGGACTTGCCCCCAAGGACACAGCAAGTGGCTTGAAGATTTCTGCCACGTGACCTAGGTGTGTGAAAGGTGGCAACATGCACCATTCACCTACTCTTATGTTCATCTTCAGAACAAGTAGAAGATATCTTCACCAAAGTTTTTTGTGAGAAGACATTCAACAATCTCAAATCACTGCTGGGGATTGCTGATCATGCTGTGAAGCATGAGTGATGACAATATTTCCAAATTTTGTTTTACTGTCCATGTTTAAGGGAGGGTTTTTCCCACTGGGTTTTTGCCTCTTTCCTTGGTTAAATGGACATGCAGTATGTAAAGGGTGACTAAGCCTTGTTGCTAGGCCCTATAATTTTATGATATTTTACTCATAAGTCAGGCTTAAGGGGGGGTGTTAGAATAATCAACCCATAGTTAGCTACCTTAGACATTAATTAATCCAATTTTTTTCTTATTTGCCTAGTTTCCATATTCCACCTTATGCAAGTTGTCCTCCACACATCCATAGTGGTCAAACTTGCTAAATTTGAGTCATGGAGCACTTGGGAAACCTCTTGGAATCAAATCTGCTTTATTCCTGGCCTCCTTAGCGCATGTTTTCTTTTTCTGCTTTATTGCTTGCTTTTTCTGAGTTTTAAGGCATTGAGAAAGTTTGACTAGGTGAAGTTAACTTGTTTTTGTCCTCAACATCCTCCACTCTTTTCTCCTATGAAAAGCATGTATGAGTTGTCCTTCCACCACCTATTAGCTTGCCTAATTGATTTTGCCAATTCGTGAGCTCCTAGACAGTTTTGGAAACTGCTTTATGCACCTATGGGGGATTTGCTTAGATTTAGTAAGCTTGCTTTTGACCAAATTCGAATGGCATCCTTATGCATTCGAATCTCTCATGTAATTATTTATTGTGGCAGCCTATGACTTCACAGGGTTGGCTATTGTACACTTATTCAATACAAATTAGTGTTTTGCTCCATATTCAGTCTCCTTTTGTGAGTAATTTGCATGTGTAATTGGCAATTGTTGTGAGTGTAATTGTTCTAACACCTGGGTTCAATTTCCACAAAAAAATACCTTTGTCATGGTTAATATAAGCAATGTAGTATAATTAGTGAGTGCTAGTTCACTATGAATTCATTAAAATTCAAATATAAGCAATGTAGTATAATTAGTGAGTGCTAGTTCACTATGAATTCATTAAAACTAATTAAAATTTATCCATGGACACATGCAACCTCACAAAGGAAAAAAATTATGCTTAACTTTTGGTATTAAAATGCTCTTATCTCCCCCTTTGAGATTACTAGATCTGGAATCATGTTGGCAAAATAATCTCTAACACTTAAAATGAAGATGACTAGATTTATTGTCAGTCATGATTGGATTCTGAGCTAGTTGAAATATGTCAAGTTAGTTCACTTGTAACATACATGACAGGAAAGAGGGAATTACGAAATATATCAATTGTGTTGAATATTAGATAGGGTTTAGTAGAAGGAATTACTTTTGTCAAAATAAATTTACTTCATGATATCCATATCTCAATCAAGACAAGCATTATAGGACTTGACATACAAGAGCATTACATCTTCTTAGAAAGCATATGTAAATAGTTACATCTACAACGTTACTTCTTTTTTCAGTAGGCCATGTAAATACTTACACTCTTCTACTTAAGTCTACGTGAATAGTTAAAGGAGTTATCATGGCATGATATGATTGGTGACTACTTATTTCTATAAATCAAATCAAATCTCGTATAAGTCTATTTTTCTTATTTTTGCAAATTTAAAACTAAATTTTTTTTATCAAAATTAATCTTGTCACATACTTCAAAAAAAACATTTAAAAAATTAATATTTTATTTTTAAATAAAAATCATTATTTTTCAAATTCTAATGTAAAACTAGGATAAAGAAATAGAAAATTTACCCATTACTTGTTATCAAACCTAATTTGACTCTACTCTACTCTACTATTACTATTATTATTATTAACTAATTATACAAAATATTTCAAAATATAACATTTATTAGTCAATGTTTAGTTTGAGTAGGCCTAACAATTAAGAACATGTTTTTCCTCCCAGGAGGTCACAAATTCAAATATGGAAGGGGTAGAGTGTGCACAAACAAGATATTCTCATGGTTGTAAAGGAGTTTAAGGAACGATTATAGTTATGAACATATAGCTATACCAACTTTGAAATGTTAGACACTAAAAAATATAATGAATCACTTGGTTTGCTATAGAATTTTATTTTTGTTTGAAAACCTTTAATAGTAGCATTCCTAGATCACCATAGTTGTGATGAGTTAAAAGGTTAGGAAAGTCAATGTTGTAGCAAATATTTTAAAATTACACTCTAATGTATGTGTGCATGGGACAATCTATGAGAATGTGATTTTCTTCTTCAACCCTCTTAGAGTCACAAAGATGACAAATCATTTCATCTGACAACGTTTTAGGAAGTGTCTAGTTTCCTATTTCACTATAAAACTCATGATAGTTTGTCCTTATTTCAAGAGTCTTGATTTTATTCTTTACACTAGTTAAAACATAAAGATTATTTTGACCTTATAGATTAAAGTCTATCACCTCCTTATAATATATTAACATTCTCTTATCCTCTAATTATTTCTCACTCCATAACTTCTCCTTAAATTTATATGTAATAATACTTTTAATATTATCACGATTCTACAGAGTGACCTCCTCCTCAATTCCCAAATGATTTAGTGAAGGCTTGCAATATTTATGCCAACCTTTCTTAAGTTGAAAGTGGTTTTGACTCTTGTCTCCCATGTTTTTTATCTTGTTCTTGTACATTAGGCACCTAGTCATAGCCATGCTCTCAATATGGTAGAGACTAACTTCTATGAGGAGGATAGGATATGGTGTTTTGGATTTAATCTTGAGATGTTATGATATAAAACACTTTTTGATTTGTTTTATTCTTATCAATGATTCTCTTGACATGTTTCCTCCCTAAAATTCACATGTATATATAATAACATGAGTGACACGATCCTCAGTGGGGAGTTTCTTATTACCTCAAACCCAAAGGTTTATTGATCTTTACAATTGTTTTCAAGTCCATAATAAGCTTTCCACTCTCCATAGATAATTTTTTCAATGATATGGTTCCAATTAATCTTGTGATGAAGATTGATTATGATATATCTATATAAAGTTAACTCCTCCAAATTGTTGTTGTCATACATGAAATTAGCATAAGTGATCTTTTAGTATTTGATTATCATAGCCTTTGTTTTGTTAGTGTTAATAGGCATACCCATACTAGAGAAAAATTCCTTGAGAATTTAGTTTCTTATCTAGATGATAGGGACTCCTCATCATACGAACAATTGCATCATCATAGAGAAGAAAGACAAATATACTAGGAGAATTCACCTTGGCACAACCTATGCCTTTCAAACAACCCTTTGGATTGTCAATGTATATACCAAAATGGGTATGGGACATATGAACACCTTGCTTATCTTCAATATTGCAATTAATTCCTTATAACTAGTCATCAAAGTTTCTAAACTTGACAATAACCTTCTCATACAACCTTATCACAATGACTCTCAACTCAAAAGGACTTTTAGGCCTTCTAGTCTATTCCAAAGTTTAGTTCTAGGAATTGTGTCAAATGCTTTTCTAAAGTCAACAATGTAGAAAAAAATATTGGTTTTATTATTGTGACACTCCTCAATAATGGTCCTAATTAAATTATAGATCCTGATTCATGCCTACCATTTAGCTCTTTTTCCATGACATTCTAGCGATATCTTGATATTCTTTCCAAAATAATTACACATAACTTGACTAAAATATGGATAATCATAATGGTCCTATAATTAGATGGATGATTTTTATCTCCACTTTTAAAAATAAGAACAATGAGGATTTATGTTCAAGATTTAGGGTAACCCTATGTAACTGCTAAATTGAATAGCTTGTGGACGTGAGGGATGAAGATAAGCCCACCAATTTTTAAGATGTTTACTTGATATCATTCAATGTCCTTATCTTTCTATTTTACGAGCAGATTAACCCAAAAATATATGTCTTATAAAGAGAAAATGTATTCCTTTGTAGAAAGGGTTTGAATGTTGTCCTTGACACTAGTAGATTCCTAAAACCTTTTAATGTAAGAATTCTAGTCCATCAAAGGAATTATATTGTTTTCTTTAGTTTTGTGACTTAGAATTTTCCTAGAAAATTTCTCAGGACCTAGTTTAGAAAAATGCAAAAACATATCTTGTTTTTTATTTATAGAAACCCCTACACTAAAATATAAGATGAAACATGAATCCAATAGGATTTTTGAGAATATAAAAATTAATAAATTCAAACCCATATAACAAAATGCAAGTTATATATATATATATATATATATATATATATATATATATACACATTTATGTGTATCAAATCCACCTTGGCGTTATGCAGGATNGGTTGTCTTATAATGGCTAATCCTCTTTCATAAACTATTTTTTTCTCTCCGAAGTCATATCTAATGTTAAGGATACTTCCCTAGCAAGAAACATGGTAGACTTTCAGACGATTTTATGGGGCCTTATGAGTTGTAAAATAAACAATATTCCTGATATTCACAATATTGTTATAGAACTATACGGGGTAGGTCTTTACAGTGGATGAAGGGGATCCATTGCTTTATTGGGGATCAAGTAGAATTTTTTCAATAGGGTTGCAATTTATTTGAAGAAAGAAATGTTTTACCGTCCTCCTCCTTCCATGCACACTCTCAATATATATAAATTTATTAACCTAGTTTTTAGCGATATATATGTTGAAATACATCATCACATACCTACAAAATTTGACCACATTAAAATATTGTTCTCATAATCACTTTAGATACGTCAAAATATTAAACCATTTATGTGTTTCCTCCCCCGTCTCTTTCTCTCTCTATATTCCATAATAAAATTTATTTCATAATAATTAATAAATATTTCATAATAATAATTAATAAAGTAAGGCAAAATTCTTAAAATTAAAGAAAAAATCAAGAAACAATCATTAGGGGAATTTTGAGGTTCAAAATGGGCCTTATAAAAGATATAATAAAATATTATGAGTTAGACATTTTGTGGGAAATGTATATTTACAACTCATCTCTCACACTGTAACCAATGCAACTATGGTTAAGTTAAATTGAAAAGACGTCTAAAATAAAACCAATAAAAAAACATATTTGATATGACTAAAAGTAAAGTACTTTTGAGTACATAAATTACTTTTGAATATAATATGATTGATATGACTAAACCAAAATACTTTTAAGTACATAAATTACTTTTGAATATAATATGATGAATGTACTCATAAAACAATGTACTCATAAAATAAAATATATTAATTTTGAAATTTGAAACATATGTTACTTCTTCAATATTCAAAATATGTTTATAACCAAGTATTTATAATTTTGAATTTTAAACATAAAGTTAAATTTAAATGAATAAATTGTCATTTCTTATATATATATGTTAAAAATAAAAATTAATTTTAAAATATAAATATAAAACTATAAATTAAAAAAAAATTAAATTTATTTTTCATCTTTTTAATACACTTTCAAAACCACGTGTAAACTCATTTTTAATAGTTTCATGTGATATATATTATGTATATTATATATCATTTTTAATGCAATAATTAAGAACATCATTAAATAAATTTTTAAAAAGAAGTGTTGATATTGGGATGAAGGAATAGTACATAAATTTTTACCAAAAAAAAAATGAGTTAATATTAAACAAATGAGATTATATGTAATAAACATTATTATTATATGTAATAAAAAATATAATATTATAATATCTTATTATGATATAATAGTTCATTAAAATTGCCACACTAAAGTTTTATGCATGTATTTGATTTTGTAACTTGAATATACATGTATAATTTATGTTGGTATAGATGTAGGTATAGGTTAAAATGTGATAGTAAAATATGAATGTTAAATAATACCTAAATTTCAAAAAAAAAACTATTAATATTAAAATTCAATTGGATGAGAATATATAGAGTAATTTATTATAATATAACGTTTTATTTTTATTAATTATATATATATATATATAT
>LPNX010348610.1:170190-183773 GCA_001517045.1 Pseudotsuga menziesii
GATATATATATTTTAAATATTAAAAAAATAATTACATAATTTTAGTTTTGAATAGAGCATTTATTTTTTTGATATTTGTAATTTCTTTTATATTGAAATATAAAAAAGTAATTACATTTAAATAAAACATTTAACTTTGGGTATTTGTAATTTATTTTATATTGAAATATAAATAGTACTTTTATTTCTAAGTACTTTAAGAGTACTTTAGTACATTTATATTATATTCAAAAAGAATTTATGAGTATATTTTCATAATTAGTACTTTACTTACAACATTGATATAGTTAACTATGAGTTTTCACTCACTATTTACAATTTGACAAATAAGCATCCTTAATTCAACCAATGCCACCTCAACTATTATAGATGATGCCATCCTCTAGAATGTGATTGGTTCTTTTAAAGTGAATTTTGATAGTATATTTTTTTGTTTTGAGGCCCATTTGTTTACCTCAAAATTCCCCTAATGTAAGTTTATTCACTTTAACTAAAGAGAAATGAAGATTAAAACAAGAGTGCCGACTTGTAAAAGAATTTAATAATCATACTGGTTGAATGTAATATTCATATTAGTAAAATTTGGTTTGTTGTTTCGTTTTCTATGTACTCTCAATATCCAAATTAAAGCGAGACCAATGTGTTGTTTCTCTCTCTCCATTCTCTTGCTACCCACGAGAGTTGTGCTTTCACTAAATGGATCCCACCCAGGGCCCAACCACAGCTGCTCCTTATAAACCATGTGGTATAGCCAACAACATATCGACTATTGATAATGAATGCGTAGAAGTCTATTGTTCGTCTATTCATCGATCTTACCTCAAAGATGCTTTGTATTTTCCTATAATTATGACATAACTTCCTACTAGTTTCAACTTTGTTGCTTTGTAATATATAACAAACTACTAGGAAAGCTGTTGCTAACAGAACAAAACACGAAATGTTTCCATGCCACACACATCGTCCACATCTCCATTTGCTGCTTGCAAGATTTAGAAAAAAGAAAAGCTCAGAAATGAGTGATCACACATTTTTTTAGTGGAAATCAATCTTTAAAAAGGAATAGTTCAAATGTAACCACTATAAATCTATCTTGAACTGGGATTTATCAAGCACTAAGAGGGATCCAATTTCTTCACGCGTAAATTTTTATATCTTAAATTTTTATATAAAAAAATAGACTTGTAGATATTTGATTAGTTAGGTGCTTGATATATGTAGGTTTAAAATGAAATCAACGTAATTTAATTTTTGTTGTTTAAGCTCATAGCATTGAGTATGTTTTTTCATGGGAATGGCACATTACTAAAGAGCAAATCACTAATCAAGGTGCATAAATATTGGTTTTATGGGACAAAAATATTGGTTAAATGGTACATGTTTTTTTGTTGTTGCAAATAAAACATTATATTACTTCACAAGGCCGAAGATGAAATTACATTGCTGTCATAATAGAGCATCCAGGGCTTCCCTCCAGCATCCCAGCTCCATACTTAAGCTCCCTTCCCACAAACCCCCATAAGTTCATATCCCCCATATAGCCCAAACTACTGCATTTGTTTCTTACAAACCCCTTACAATCAAAACTAGTCATCCCCAACTCGAGTATAGATAAGCCAAAATGGGACCAGTAGATCCTTATACACTGCGTAATAGGCAAAACTATAAGCGTAGGAAAAAAGAAAAGAAGACCATTTCTCAAGCCAGACCCTAGGGGTTGGAATCCATTCTAAGACCAGCAGCAGATACCTGAACAGTGGAGGTTACCTGAGTAGCAGCCACACCTTGGCATCCACAGAGCACATTGCATTGATGGCTACCCTTATCCCTAGGGCAAGCGAACTCCTTCGCCCCCCTTCTCTTTGGATAGAAGGGGATGTTCAACTTTTCCACAATAACATCAATTTTTTGGTGCATCAAATGGAATTCGCAGTTGTGCTCCTTCTAGGGATTCACTGGTTCTACATCCCCTTCAAACTTGGCCTCCCTTGCGATGGAGGAGTGGCCAACCAAACGCATATTCACCCAGTACAACATTAGCAGGTGGTCATAGGCTGAGGCTCTGCCCGCCGTGGTACCAGGGTCGAGGACCCAGTCCGCCACCTCCTTGTGAATATCTTCCGAAGACATGGTTTTTACCTCTGCCCATAGGTCTCCCACCACCTTCTCCACTTCCAATATAATGCTCAAAGGCACATGCTCCTTATAAAAATCCGCCGCTTCTTGAGCCTGAACCTGTAACCTTGTCGCATGTGTTAAATGGTACATGCTATTATGTATTTGAATATTCAATAGATTTTACTGATTTTTTTATGGGATGAATCAACCTTGTTCCCTTCCCTTCATTAGGGGATTTCTCCTAACGAGATAAGCTCAATGTTTTTGCCAGAAATTATTTCCAGGCTACAAAGAAACAAGCCAACATAATCTCAAATATTCAATCAAACAAAACTAGGTTTTAGGGTTTTTGAAAGGTTTTTCTGGTTGTAAGTTTTGGTGACCAAAGGGAATACATTCATAAGACAAATAGGAACTAAATCATAAGTAAAGAAGAGCAAAGATGCATAATATAATAACTAGGTATCCAACAGAACATAACTTTGAAGTTCATTCACAACAGGCAAGCATTACAAGCAAAGAAACCATAAACGAGCAATGAATTTACCAATTGTGTAGCTAAACAAGCTAGAAATGAAGCCAAAACACAAACTGAAGGGTAAAAAGGATAATATATTTCATAATTATGTTCATCAAATACACATGAGAGTTAAGTACTTAGCTCATAAACAAGTCAAGAGACCTCCTTAAGCTAGCAAAAAATCGAACCGCTTGTTCTCTTTCTGATCTTCCTAAATACTGTTTTTCAAAATTCAGTTAGGGTCTAAACCCTATCTGTTTTTAGCCTACTCATCGATAGGATAATGTCAAAATTATAATTTACAAAATAAAGTATTTCTAAAAAACGTAACAAGTAACTGCTTAACTAACAATACTCAAAGGTCTTTAGCAGCTTCTGCCAATAAAGCTATTCCATCTAAGGCTTGGGCCTTTTTCCTAGCTTTCTGCTGCTCAGCTTCCATATCTATCATCCTTCTTGTAAGCTCCTTATTCTGCTGCTGTAGGCTTTTGATAGTCAGTTTCAGCTCTACACACTATAAATCTGTGCTTCTTTTCCTTTTTAGGGCCTCCTTGGAGACTGCAGTAAGCTCTTGGTAATGATCATTCACTTCTTCTAAGTCTTCCTTGAGTCTTCTATTAGCTAGGATCAAACCATCATTTGTTTCTTGCATGTAATCCATTTGATGCTTATACTGTTTGATGGTTCTTTGCAAATTCTCCTTTTCTGAGTCAAAAGCCTTACCTGCTGTTGTATTCTATAGCTCACTAGGCAGCAATGGGATGTTCATCTTTCTGAATATGTTCTCATCCTCAGGAAGTAGCTCTATAGACACACCATGAAAACTTGGATTTTCTTGATTGTCTGTTTCATCAGGTGCATTTTCATCCATTAACAACTTATTTTCTGAAAAAGAAGCTTCCATTTCTTCTTTCTGTTGTTCCTTAAACATTTCACTTCTTAATACCAAAAACACAACTGATAGTTCAGTTTCGGTGAGGCTGTACTCTTCTAATGTCTTCAATGATTTCTTTCCTTTGCTTTTACCTTTTCTAGATTTTAGATTTTCATCTGAAGAAGAAGTATCAAACATAGTTACCTCTTCTGTGTTTCACTTAGGGTTTAGCAGCTTTTTCATGTTCAGCCTCAATTTGTTTTTGGGTCTAGTTTTGGGTCTCCATCCTGGGGCAAGCTCTCCCACCATATTCAAAGTTTTTCCTTGATGCATAACTGTGGCAAACTCCATAGCTTTAACCTTGATATTCTTTTTCTTTGGCCTTACTGTCTTCTCCTCTTCACTGTAGAATTTCCTCTGCGTGCCAACCCTAGATTTAGCACTATCAGTCACCTCATATCCTTTCAACAAGTATCCTAGTTCATCTTCAGATAAAATGGTAATTGGGATTCTTTGTTGGACCTTGGTATCTTCTTCCTCTACTGCAACCTTCTCTTTGAAAAAAATCTTTTCATCCATGAGTGTTTCTGCTGGTGCCTTATTTTGCACAGGCTGGGTTTGCTTTTCAATAAACAACAAACCTTTGCTCTTACTGTCAACTGAAGGCTGCTGAGATTTAGAATCTCCCTTTGAAGGTTCTGCCACTTCCTCAAGTTTGACACATTTTTTATCTTCAACCTTGACTTTTTGTCCTAATTTTCTAATTAGGGCTTGTCCCTTATCAACATGCTTTTTGGTAGGCTGTCCTTCCTGGTTAATTTGGAATCCAGACCAAAAAAGAAATTAGTCCCAAGTCTTCCCTTCTCTTTGCAGAACAGTGCTGATAATAAGCTTGATCAATCCATGACGAAAAATGGACTGTGCAGTGTGATCATGATGCTCTTTAATCCTGCTTGACATTTTTTGCAAACTCTTCAACAAAAAGAAAGGGAGACTCATCCTTGATTCACCAGCAAGGTGCTGTAAGAACCTGAAATGATACTTGAAGAGAAAAGCATACCTCCCTTCACAAGTAATGTAACTTTGTAGAATCTTGATGGGCTCTACACATTCAGCTCTGAAATTCTGGATGAGCACTCCCTTACTCCAGTCTGGAATAATGCCAGGTAAAAGGTACCTTTGGGCATTGAAGGTAAATGGCACCTTTTTGAACCAAATCTCTCCTTCATTCCTAACTCCTATTGCTTCAGCCACCAACTCTATAGTTAATTTGAATTTCAGAGTGTCAAATGATACGGTATCTTGGTTATAACATTGAGCAAATTTATGAGAAACTTAGGTGTTATATCCATCAATCTTCTTAAAGAAATCCAACCATCCAGCATTCTCAAAGAGTTCTGCACATCCAGGAAACTTGTCAATCCAATTCAGCTCAGTGGGTTCATCCCTGTTGGTCTTCCCACTTTTCTTCATCTACTTTCCCATGGTTGAATGTTGTTTCTGTGTGATTTTAAGACCCTATTAATGACCTAATAGCTCTTTTTCCTTCAAGTTTTCAGAGTATTGACAGTTAGTTTTCTTTTGGATTCTCCCTGCCCGTTTTCTTTCAATTTTTAACAATCTGTTCTATTGTTAATGCAGGAAATGTTTTGAACTGAACTTGGGTAATTTAGGTCAAACAGAGCACCAAAAGTCTTTAACAAAGCTGCTGCTGAGCTTAACTAACATTCAAGATATTCATTTCGACCTTTTAGACTGATCTTTCACCGTTGGGATCTTGTTAAAAACATGAATTTATGTTTTCCTTAATCAATTTAACATAACAAGCCTTAATGGAAAAACCCCCTATTTAGCAGGCCACAACCAAGTTTACACGGAATACCTCACTCCCGGCTTGCTGCAGGTGTTTAAAATTAATCCTTAGACTATCTGAATGTCGAATGTAACTGTCCAAGTGTCTTCAAGTCTTCAGTTTGCTTCCAACTTGCGCGCTGAGAAAACCCTAAATTCCCTCTGCAACTACAAATTATGGATTTTTAGCAATTGTCTTTGTTCCACTTCGCCTCCAGCTTCATAATGCCTATGTGGAGAACCTCTTTCCCATCAATCTCGGCTCGTTCCTCTATCTATCATGATACGCCGAGCTCTAACTTTTGACTGCCATGATCTCTTTCACATTATAGATCACACCTGTTTGCATGATTATTTATGATGAAACACGTATCGAACCTGTCTACACATGTGATTAGTCATCCAGGAGCGAAATCATTGGAGAATTTGGTGAAAAAACTGGCAAATTTAGCACCCGCGATATTCTTGTAGCGCCGTAGTGTAAAATTTTAACCGTTGCACTACAAGAATGTTTTAAAATCAAATTTGGCGCTTTTTTAGTCATTAATTCCATTTTAAATAAGGTTTATATGGTAAAATTTGATCTTGGTGTTATTTGTGAAACCTTTAATCAACGTATGTCCTAAAGAACCCTTCAGAACCATAAGAAGAAAAAAAACATAAGGAAAACCTAAAAGCAAAAATCAAAATTTCACTTTAAACCAAAATTTCCTAAAAGTAAGCAAATGAGCAAGATTAAAACAAAAATCACAAGCAAAAATATAAGACTGAAGAAAACAAATTCATGACTTAACATTTGGCTCCAGCTGCGGTATGAAGTCCTCCCTGTGAGGCTTCAAGAACCTATAGACCAGTGCCTTCTCTTCTGCTACCTACTAGTCTGCAAAATTTTCATTGGGTTATGGAGTCCTTATTATGCTTTACTCACACCGGTATATACAATGAAAATTAAAAATCTCCTCAAAGACTATAAAAATGCTTAAGGAATTGTCCATTGACTGGACTTGACAATTCCTCACCTTCCAAAGACTGCAGGACAAAAGTGTTATTTTCCAAAATCTTAGACACTAGGAAAGGGCCAAACCAGAGGTTGTCAAATTTACCATGTTTCCCTTTTTGCTCTTTCCTGGCATCCCACCTCAGAACCATATCACCAACTGAGAAAGTGTTTTCTTTGATTTTCCTGTCGAATCTGCTTTTAAGCTTCAATCTGTATAACTGTGCCCTTTCTTCCACTTTTTCCCTATTCTGCTGCAATTCTATCATCTCATAAATCCTTCTCTGCATATCATTTGGTTCTTCCTGGCAATTCTAAAGGAACTTCATCACTGGGATTCCCAATTGGACAGGAAAAACTACATCTGTGCCATACACTAATTGGAAAGGAGAATTTCCAATTGCTTGTTTGACTATTATCCTATCAGCCCACAATGCATATTTCAGAATAGAGTCCCATGATCTTTTATTATGCTTAAGCAACTTTTTGATACTCTGAATGATTTTTTTTATTTGAGGATTCAACTAAACCATTACCCTGGGGATAGTAAGGAGTTGAATGCTTTAGCAAGATACCATTCTTTTCACAAAATGCTTCCATTGCCTTAGACTTAAAAGCCTTTGCATTATCTGTTACTATTTTCTGAGGACACCCAAACCTACTAAGGATACTTTCTTCGATGAATTCCATAATTACTTTGTCTGTGGCACTCCTAGTAGGGATGGCTTCCACCCATTTGGTAAAGAAGTCTGTTGCAGTTAGAATCCACCTGTGTTGTCCTGAGGAAGATGGATTTATTTCCCCTATAAAATCCAAACCCCAACAATAGGTTTTAGGGGCAATGACAACAATTTTTGTTTGCCAGCAAACTTCTGACAAGGGATACATGCTCTTACCTGCTAATATACATCTGCAAACAAAGAGGGCCAATAGTACCCAGCTCTTAAAATTTTGTATGATGTTGTCTTCCAGTACTTGTGACCTCCACAAGCACCCTCATGAGATTCAGAAATTACTCCTTCAATTTCAGATTTATCCAAGCATCTGAGTAGAATACCACCTGGGTCTTTCCAGAATAACCGCTCTTCAACTAGACAATACTTAGTAGCTTTAACATTTAAAGATCTAGCAGCTTTTCTATCTAAATGCTCAGGACATTACAAAAACAACAGAAAATAGACAATGTCTGCATACCATGTGGATGCTGAATAATAGTCCATAATCTTCTCTTTTTCCAAGATTTCTTGATCTTCTTCCTCAGCTAACTCTTCAGCCATCACATGCAATCCCAGAGCTTGACAATTTGATTCAGCCAGCAGTTTGGCTAAACCCTGCCCCTTGACTAGTTTGGTAGGTCTGATATCTACGTCATACTCCATGATTTTATCAATCCACTTGCCTTTTTTCCCTTCACTATCAGGCTGTGTTAAAACATCTTTTACAGCAGCATTAGGCACATATGAAATAACCTTAGAATGCAAAACATAGATTCTGAAAAAATTTAAAGCTTTTACCAAAGCATAGGCTTGTTTTTCTAAGATACTGTATTTTAATTTAGAATCCCTGAGAGTTTTGCTGAAGAATGCAATAGGCTGCTCCAGTCCTTCGTTATTCTTCTGCAACAAAACAGCTGGCATTGTATCCTCTGATGCAAATGAGAATGTAAGAAATTCTCTGGTGAAATCTGGGCTTACTAATATAGGAGCTTCCGTAAGAGCCATTTTGATCTTCTCAAATGCATTCTTTGCTTCAGTAGTCCACCTGACTTCTTGGTCCTTCTTCAACATGACTGTTATCTCTTTGATAATCTCAGCAAACTTTGGTATAAACCAACGCAGAAAGTTGATTTTACCAATGAAAGATTGTACATCCTTTTTACTCCTTAGTAAACTTATCTTCAATATAGATTTTACCCTTTCAGGATCAATCCTTATACCATCAGCAGACACTAAATGACCAAGCAATTTACCTTCCTGTACAACAAAATGTGACTTCTTTGGATTCAAGGACAAGCCAAATTTTCTACATTTCAAGAAAGTCTGCTTTAAATGCTTTAGATGATCATCGTCTAATTGTGAGAAAACAGTAATGTCATCCAAGTAGATTACCACAAACTTGGCCTTTTCTCCAACAAAAGCAATATCCATAGCCCTCTGGAAGGTGGCTCCAGAATTCATTAACCCAAAAGGCATCTTGTCATACATGAAAGTTCCCCAAGGAGTAGTGAAAGATGTCTTCTCCTTATCATCAGGATGCATAGAAATCTGATTGTACCCTGAAAAACCATCAACCATAGAGATCCTTTGTGCCCCAACTACTTTCTACAATATTTGCTCAATTTTAGGCAGAGGATAATTATCTTTTAGTGAAGATCTATTCAAATTTCTAAATTCCACACATAACCTGATTTCTCCATTCTCTTTCCTAACAGGAACTAGATTAGCCACCCATGAAGAGTACTTGAGGGGTACTATGATCTTGGCATCCAATAGCTTCTTCACTTCTTTTTCAATAACAGGAAACAAGGCTGGATTAATCCTCCTTAATTTCTGACGAAAAGGTTTGACATTTGGTTTTAAAGAGACTTTATGTTGTATAATTCTAGTGTCATATGTTCTCAGTTCCTCATAAGATCATGCAAAAACATCAACATGTTCCTTTAACAATTTAATGTACTTGTTTCTTTGTTCAGCTGTAAGTGCTTTAGATATTTTTACCATTCTAGGTTGTTCTGCAGAGCCAATGTTACAATCCACCACATTCTCTTCTGAAGACTGTACAACAGGTTTTAAGAGTGTATCATCTTTTGAAAAAATCCTTTCCATAGGTACCAAACCCTTTGGGATGAAATTACTTTTTAATTCAATGATTTTGTGTCCATCTATTTCATTTTCAGCAATCTCTTCCACCTGTCCATCCTCTTCATCTTCTTCCTGATCAATCAGGGAATTAGAAAACTCATGTGTAAGCTCTAGAAATATTTTAATCTCAATGTCATCTTCGAACACTCTCCATTGCTTTACATTATCAGGTACAGATGGTCTGTACCTAACTTCAATGGGATATCTCAACTGAGTGGTCTTGGGGATTCTAAAGTGAGTAGCAGCCAAGGCCAGTGAATCTGCAGTTTGATTATGGTCTCTTGGAATATAGGTAATGTTAAAAGCTACAAAGTAATTTTCAATCATGTCCCATACCTCATTTCGATAGAATTTCAGTAAACCCTACTTCACTTGATAGTTGTTCTTCACCTACTGAACAACTGATTCGGAGTCGCCAAATGCAGAAATCTATTGAATGCCCAAATCTTTAGCAACTTTTAATCCTAACAGCAAAGCTTCATATTTAGCAGTATTGTTTGTAGTAATAAACTCTAATTTATACATTAGCTTTACTGTTTCACCTCCAAGGGATATAAGAAGAATCCCTGCTCTAGCACCTTCTTTGCAAGAGGATCCATCAAATTATAATTGCCACAGCTCATCCTCCTGTTCCCTGTTGCATTTTACTGGCTGTTGCTTTTCAACCTGTAACAAACCAATAGTATTGTCATCCTCACTGAAATGTAACATGCAAGTACCCATGTCTTTATCAACATCATACAATGGGTGGTTGGTAGGGTTCTTGTCATCTGACACAATATAGGCAAACTGAAGCTCTTTGTACAGCCTTCTATTTTCTCCTCCAAACATAGGAATAGTAGCATATGATAAGTCCATTCGTAAGGTCCCACCAACTTTCTTTGCCTAAGACCTAGAAAGAAGTAAACCGAATTTAGGTGTGATATCAGCTACCACTACATCCATGATCACACTTTTCATGGGTAATTGAGCCAAACTGACAACCATGTCCTTTATTACCCCTAAACACTTCACTGCTTGGGAATCAAATGCATACAGATCATGATAGGGTTTAGTGATACTTAGACCTAAAGCCTCCATAGCAGCCTTTGGCATTAAATTGTGTGATGCTCTCGAATCTAACAAACAATTATGTATCATTTGTTCATGGACTGTCAAGGTGATGTAGAATGGAGGTGAAGCACCTGCTTCATTTTCAGTCTTTTCAGCCAAGGCTGATCCAATGAAAATCCTAGGATTTTCTTCTTGCAAATTCACCGTATCAGAAATAGGTTGATTACTTGCTGAATTAATCATCTTAAGAAATGATTCTTTATATGAAGGGTTTTTTATTAATTAAGTCAAAGGTATAGGAATCTTTAATTTTCCTAATTCATTTCCTAGGCTGAAATTCTGCACAGTTTTATTTACCTCTTCAGCCTCCATGTTTTTCTTTTGTTTTTCTGAAACTTGTCTTTTTTTTGTCACAGGATCTGATGACTGCTTAGCAGGGACAGCTACCTTCTTCTTCAGGATTTGTACTACCTGTTTTGGACCTGACCTTAGATTCACAGTCTTCTTGAGTTCATTTTGACAGACATCAGCAGTTACAACAGTCATTTTTGAACCTAAATCATCTTCTGTTTCGAACATATCAGCATCATAGCATTCTGCATTTAGAAACTCTTCTTCAGTGACAAAACCCTCAGACAATCCTTCTCCAAAATGGTTCATATCTTGGTCAATATCTTCAAATATTACTTCATCATCAACCTCTTCTTCATCAACAACATTATTTTGAAGAGGTGGTGGCACTCTTTGGTCCTCATTTTCTCTCCTTTCCCGCTGGATATCATTGTTCCTTTGTTCTCTAGGCATGAAATGGGGAGCAAATTGTCTTCTGAACTGGCTCTGATTGTTAGAATTTCGTTCACCTTCTGGAACAAGCTTGCTGGAATTTTTCTCAAGTTCTAATTTATTCAATTTTGCAGTCAAAATTTTCACCAACTTTGCCATTTCATCAATTTTCCCTTCAGCAGAATGAGAAGCAGAACTTCCTGGAGCTGCTTCCTTCTTTCCTTTTCTGTCATAAAGCTACTGAGCTATTTCTTTCTTCAATTTGTTGGAAGCCAGTATGTTAGATTCTACCTCCAATGCTGCATCCTTCATATTCAGTAAAGAAATAGGTCTCCTTTCTCTTAGTAGTAAGGAAAATTCATGATCGAAAGCATTTGCATATGTAAGTTTTGCAGATGAATCTGTAGGCTTTATTTCCATAGGAATTCTACTATACATCTTGTTAAACCTCTTTGAAAAGTTTGCAATAGCTTCATCCTTTTTCCTCCTAAGGGATCTAAACTCAGTTATGTAGTATGTATGGTCTTTGGTGTCACCCCATTGTCTCATGAAGAGATCACGAAGTTCTTCAATGATAGTGATTGAGTTAGTAGGCAACTCCCTGAACCATTTCCTGACATCTCCATCAAGGCTCTGCACAAACATTCTCATCCATACATCCTTGGTTTCAATGTTTTGGTTATCAGCATAACTAAGGAAAGCTTCCCAGTGTTCTTCAGCTATAGTTTCCCCCTGTCCATCAATCCTAGGAAAATATTTCTGATAGTCACCTCCAGGTAGTGCATTTAAAGGATGGGGTAAAACCAATGGTGCATATCTGGCTGCAACCATTCGGCCCATCATGTCTATAGGCTGATTTTGGGCTGCCATTTTGGGACTGACTAAATTTGATGATAAAGAGGTTTAACTGCAACTTGGCTGAAAAGGGTTTTTACCTACTTTCAACTGAAAAAGAGGTATCTTACCAGGAGAGGCCATTTTAGCTTTTCTGAAAGATTGAGGATCAGTGAAAACTTGGAAACTACTGTCAGGAAATATAGGCTTTAACCAAGGTGAAGTTTCTTCTTCTTTTCTCAACACAGATGAAAGTGATGAACCACCCAACTGGTTAGGGTCACATAGGGATGGTAATGACTGAGACCTTCTAATCTTCCTTGTTGTCTTCAATATCTGTTTAGGATCTGTAACACCCAACTGCAATGGTGAAGTAGGTTTGTTTCTAGTTCCAACTCCCCTAGTAGCCACTATGACAAACTGGTGAAAAGTAGCCTTAAAGATGTGCTGGTTTAAGTTCACCTCTTAAAACCAGTGAAAAGATAAGTATCCCAGGGAAAAATCGATTTTCAACTTCGTTCCCCGGCAACGACGCCAAATATGTTTGTGCCAGAAATTGTTTCCAGGCTACAAAGAAACAAGCCAACACAATCTCAAATATTCAATCAAACAAAACTAGGTTTTAGGGGTTTTGAAAGGTTTTTCTGGTTGTAAGTTTTGGTGACCAAAGGGAATACATTCATAAGCCAAATAGGAACTAAATCATCAGTAAAGAAGAGTAGAGATGCATAATATAATAACCAGGTATCCAACAGAACATAACTTTGAAGTTCATTCACAACAGGGAAGCATTACAAGCAAAGAAACCATAAACCAACAATGAATTTACCAATTGTGTAGCTAAACAAGCTAGAAATGAAGCCAAAACACAGAATGAAGGGTAAAAAGGATCATATATTTCATAATTATGTTCATCAAATACACATGAGAGTTAAGTACTTAGCTCATAAACAAGTGAAGAGACCTCCTTAAGCCACCCAAAAATCGAACCCCTTGTTCTCTTTCTGATCTTCCTAAATACTGTTTTTCAAAATTCAATTAGGGTCTAAACCCTAACTGTTTTTAGCCTACTCATCGATAGGATAATGTCAAAATTATAATTTACAAAATAAAGTATTTCTCAAAAACATAACAAGTAACTGCTTAACTTATAACAATACTCAAAGGTCTTTAGCAGCTTCTGCCAATAAAGCTATTCCATCTAAGGCTTGGGCCTTTTTCCTAGCTTTTTGCTGCTCAGCTTCCATATCTATCATCCTTCTCGTAAGCTCCTTATTCTGCTGCTGTAGGCTTTTGATAGTAAGTTTTAGCTCTGCACACTGTAAATCTGTGCTTCTTTTCCTTTTTAGGGCCTCCTTGGAGACTGCAGTAAGATCTTGGTAATGATCATTCACTTCTTCTAAGTCTTCCCCGAGTCTTCTATTAGCTAGGATCAAACCATCATTTGTTTCTTGCATGTACTCCATTTGATGCTTATACTATTTGATGATTCTTTGCAAATTCTCCTTTTCTGAGTCAAAATCCTTACCTGCTGTTGTATTATGTAGCTCACTAGGCAGCCATGGAATGTTCAGCTTTCTAAAGATGTTCTCATTGTTGGAGACATCTACCATCATACACACTCTTTCAGTCAAATTGGCCTAGTTAAACCACTATCCTAAGTTTAATTGACATCAGTGGAGCATTAATTGC
>LPNX010348654.1:7879-28269 GCA_001517045.1 Pseudotsuga menziesii
TTGGCACTTGACCTATCTTGATTTTTATCATAAGGTGCTTATTTATATATTGCATTTTGGTTATGTCTTTGATGAAATATTTTTTTAGCAAGAAGTCGGTTCCACGGACTGTAAAAGCTAAATTCTTCACTTAATTGAACTCTTGTTTAGACTCTTAGTTTGTTGTACTACATTCTTTTGAACTTTAAGTTAGATTATTGTTCGTATCTATTATTTCTTTGATAAATAAATAAAAAATGAAACAAAGACTTGTAATAGCATATGTGTTTGTTCTTTTTTCTTAAAAAAATAAGATCTCTATATGAAGCCTCTCGGCCCTAAAGTTTTATACGTGCTGCAATAACTAAGTTTCCCTGATTTTTGTTTATAGATGTTTTAAGTTAATATATATATATAATAGGGTTTGCCTAAAATGAAATTATTCAATGTATAAAAGAAGAAAATGACATCTCTATCAACTAACTAATCTACATAAGAATATTTTAATTGAAGAAAATAAAAACAGTAATATAAGAATTTAATGATCAACTTCATCGTATCAATAGTTTCAATATTTCAATAAANTCAAATTCTTTAACAATTTAATCATTGTTTGGTCTATTACACAATGGACCTACCAATATCCTCTATCTTGATATATAAGCTAAACATATTCTTAGCATCCTTTGGTAATTTGGTATCATAATCCTCTTCATCTTTCTTTCTCTTGTTCCGAGGATATTTTGATTGCTTATCCTCCTAAAATAATACATAGTGTTTAGAAATTATTTGGAGCGATATATATTTCAATGACATTCTTTTCACTGAGTCCCTCAAAACTATCAAGATCAATATCATGAACTTTGAAATATTGATAAATTGAATCCCTCCTTGATCTCTCATCCTTGATCTGATTGCAATATTGAAGAAAGGTCTCTATGCCAACATTTTTGTCAAATGATGTGCTCAACCAAACTAATCCATTGATTATATTGTTGGATACAATGGTTATTTATTCTTTTGTCTAGATCATGCAATGGTGTAAAAACATTAGATCCATGATGAGTTATATTATTAGGAATGAAATCATCTTGCTTGATGCTCTTGGGAAAGCACATCAAGGAACCACTTTTGTAATGTTGAAATACAGAACACCATTTGTTCTATAATATATCGATTGTGTAAACAAGTTTCATCATGTATTTAAGGATGTCCTCAATTGAAACAACAAAGATATACATATATTCAGTTTGGAAATTCTTCAAAGAAATAAAATTGATGAGTAAAATTATTTTAGTAATTACAAAACATAATAAGTAATTGTGGGCATTGATTGTTAAGAAGAAAAACTTTATACCTATGTTGGCCCTAGGTAAGTTGATTAAGTTTTGGTTTCTAAGTTTTTGGAGCAAGGTTGAAGTGTGAACAGAGATGTGACGAAGTGGGTGTGGAAACAGTCAGCTTCGAAATTTTGGGCAGTTTTTTGGGGAAATAATAAATGTATGCGATGAGCTAGTTACAACGGTTTTCCACTTATGAGTAGTGGGCGTGATATGTAAAACCATCCATTAGAGCCTATAAAAATGTAAAGGGTTGGTCTTATGGGGGTTCAGAATATAAGATAGAGGTAGTCGAGGTAAAGTATTGGTAATTATGTAATATATATTGTACTGAGAAATATGGATAAGAGCCATGAATGTAATGTAAAGTCGACCTACAAGTTGTGGGTGCAGATGTAATGTAATGGGGTTGATGGGAAGATGTCTGAAGGATTTTTGTGTGGCCCAAAGCGTTCAAGACACAACTCATGCCAAATGAAGAGTGCTTTTCTGGTTTTCTCTTGTATGGGCTTCCATGTTAATTTTCCTGTGTCGAATGGTGTCTGTTAATTTTGTGTGATGTTTTATGTTTTGTTGTGACTGATGATAATATGTCTTCTTCTTCATAAGTGAATTAAATGTCAATGGTTTAATGAGTTAGTGAACATGATTAAGATTGTAATGAGTTGAAATATGTTGTTGTCTTAGTTGTATGTTGATGGTGATGGTTTATCTGTGAGTACTATTGGTTTTTCTGTCATTTATTGGTATGAAAATATCCCCTTTACCACTATCAAAATATTGTTCCTACACTCCCTATAGGTCTCTCAGGTGAGACTTCACTTGTGTCACAGTTGTTGTTGATGGGGTTACACCCTCTAGGGCTCTAGGGCTAGTATGTTGGGTTTTGTTGGTCAAGTTGGAAGGTTGGATCTGGTTTAGTTAAAATGATCCAACAAATGTTTCCATTTACGGGACTGGGATCATTGTGAAGGGGATATGTTTTGGAATCCAACAAAGTCAGAGATCCAGGGATTGGGTAGACCAGAAAGGATAGAGAGTTCGCATGAGAAGAAAGTAAGGGGTCACACCTGACTCCAGGGGAATGGTTAAGAAGGTATGTTTATTCAAATATCCATGTGACTTTATTTAGTGAATTCTCTATTATATTGTATGAACGGTTGGAAATACCAACACTTCAAAAGAAAATTTTTCAAGGAGGACAACCTAGGGGTTGGACTCCTCAACTAATCTGGCAATTGGGAAGTGTTAGTAATACCATTTATAGGGATTTTTTGGGTTTATAGTATTTTAGAATGGTATATAATTGATATCGTTGTGAATACTAATAAATGATATAGTGAATATGAGAGAGAATATTTTCAAGGTCCCAGACGCATATACTTGAAGTCCTTAAAATTGTGGATTAAAATGCTAGAATGTGAAAAGGGAATCTTATGGATGGAGTCTGAAGAGTGAATCTTTGTGCACGAAGGACAAGTGTAATGATGTGAAGAACGTCTGGAAAAGATGGGCAGAGTAAGCTGATATTTTCCAAGAAGGTAGTGTGTTTGATGAAGAGGGTGGCCACCTAAGGAGTGGGAGAGTATTTTGGTCGATTAATAGGAGAAGAACTGCGACATGGAGAGAGAGTTGCAATGACACTTGTAGATGTGACTATGATTTGGTGCCACAACCCAATAAAGAGTCTTGTGACTAGGATGATGAATATCGACATATTTCTTTAACACGAGGAAGAGGTGACAAGTCCATGATGAGGCAATACAAAGGGCCTAGATAATCACAACCTTTAGGGATCACGCTCTTGATTGGTATATGAAGTTTTATGTACTTCTTGCGGGAAACTCTAAGAATTCATTAGATCATATTTGAACTGGGTTAATAGATGAATTTAAGAAACCCAAATCTAAGTCACAGTGTATTACAGATTTGAAGGAGAATAAGCAGATGTTAGGTGAGTCTATATGGGATTTTGACTAGAGATTCAAGACCCTGATAGCTAAGGTAAATTTCCAAATTTCCAATGTCCAACGTAAATAATGGTTGATTGTTGCTTTATTACCCCATATTTTCATTCCCCTAATACAACAAAAGATAATATCCAATATAGAATCTCTAGAGATTTTCCTAAAATCAAACACTTAACCAGTCGGAGGAACTGGTGCGAGAATGGTGCAAATCCATAATAATTAGCTAATATTTCATTGCAAATACATGATATCAAGAAGGGAAATGAAATCCATGAAGAAATATGGTGTACATGGTGCAAAACTAAAGGCTATAATAAGGGATTCATGTCGAGAGTTCCTAGACTACCTTGCTTCTGGTGCACTAATACATTAAGCTCACAATGGATGCTGTAACACCCCGGTTTTGACCCCATTTGCATTAAATGTATATGATGTATATATTGTAATTAATCGTGGTGTGGAGCTAAAGGCAAAATCCCCATCATTGATTTAACGTTTTATGTTCCGATGATTAAAATTATTGTCGATGGTGAATGGTGCTATCTGGCACATTATAATTTTTGGCATCATGTAAATATGCATTTTAATTAAAATACCCACAACCAGCTATGTCTATGCAACATTAAAAGAGGTGGGGGCATGATTTCCTAAGGATAAGGAGGGGGGAATACTTAACCTTTGGGGCCAATGGGGAAAATCCAAATGTCAATGGGAGAACCCATCAAACAGTCAACTACCTTTCTTGTCTCATTCACCCAATCATTTAATTCTTCCAAAAATGGTTTAGTTAGTTAATGCATGGGGATGGGGAAGAGTATGGCAGTCAAAAATTCGTATTGAAGAAGTCATTAGATTTTGGAAAACGTTTTTTCTGACTTGTGGGGCAAGTAAATTCTTGGGAAGGCATGCCCAAGTCATTACTCACCCATTACTTCCATTTTCCTCACCCATTCCCCTTCACGTGGGCTTCTGGCATGCAGTTGAAGCTTCCCGTGTGCTCATCCTTCACGTTGGGAGTCATTTTCCTCATTTTTGCATGCCCAGAAATTCATTCTGGTATTGTTCAATAAGTGGGTAAGGAAGATTTACTTTTGCTTGTGTTTTCATGGATTTTCCAATTCCCGGGAATCATTTTTTTTTACTTTGCTGAGTGGCCAAGAAGCTAGATTCAGGTTTTGGGTTTCATAACAGTCGTTTTGGGCTCCCGTATTGCCATAAACACCTTCAGAAATCAAAAACACGATTTGGGTTTTTGCAGAGGTCAATTTTGGCCATAAGAAGCCACTACACGATTGTTGAAATCATATTTTATTTCGTTGGTGTTTTTCTCTATCTGCAAATCCATTTTTGGGTTCCCCAACGTTTTCTATTGTTTTTCCCCACCATTTTCCAAGTTGAAAATCTATTTCGTGTTGCCCAGTGATTTAGAGGAGAGACCATGTTCTCTTGGGTGTTGTTGAGAAATTTGTTTTTGGCCATGTTAGGGCCAAAATGTCCATGGGATATGAATTGTTTTTCGGGGGTTGTTTTCACAACCTTAGAAATTTATTTCATTGCCAAATTGTTTCCTCAACTCAGAAATTGTGTATATTTCTGTGTATGCAATTGGTCTTTGGACTATGTAGGAGTGGAAAGGAGTATGCTTGAAAAACCTAGTGTTTTGAAGGAGCCTCATAGATAGAGCTAGAGGGATGGCTCTCTTCTCTACACCTCCTTGAATAGCACTGGAAGGGAAGTCATCGCTTGAGGGACTGTGAAGCATAGAAGGGAATGATTCCTAATGTTGGGTGTGTGTAGATGTCTTAGGAGTCAAGATAGTTCTGGTGTAGGCATCCTTAGCTCTTCAGTGAGCCCACTAGCTTAGCAGACAATGCTTCCATCTCCTGATAACCTGATAAACCCAACTTGTTGGCTTAGTTATGTGTTGGTGTGTCCCCTTGCAGTCTGATAAAACCAAACATAGATTTGGCTTGACTGAGTTTTGACATATCTTTGGCTATGTGTGAGCTTGATAGTTTCCTTTTCCTTGGGGAATCATGCCCAGCTCGAGGGTGGCATTGTTGTTGAGAGATTAAGGAGCACACTAGCCTATGGTTGGGTGGAATGTTGCAGCGAAATAGCTGCTTGTGGACGAGCTTCTTCGTAAGATAAGTATTCTTGTCTATTTCATCTCTGCAATTATATTTGATGTTTAATGGAAATGGTGAACATGCTAAAAGGCTTGAATGGAATGTAGTTTGCTTCCGTTGTATGATAAATAATTATGCATCTATGCATGTTTTAGTTCAAAGCATTTCAATTTTTATCATGTTGTATGTTCATGGGGCTAGTTTCCTGGATAGATAGTATGTCGGTAGTGTCCTCTTCGTTGGTTAGAAGGTTGGGGAAATTACAAATGCCATGGTGTCGAATCTGTCAAACAAGAGATTACCTTTGAGAATAATTATTTGCAAAATATATTAATTCCACGCGCTAGTCTTTTTTGCAATTAATGTCGATCTGTGGGCCATGATGAAAACGACTGCAGAGCATACGAATTTTTTCAAGGAAATATAGTGGATACATATTTAATGAAGAATGATTTGAAAATGCAAGTTGAGAGATCACATGCATAATTCCTCATCCAAGGGAGGGTGTTACTTTTAGAGGTTGAGGAAGAGGAGGAGGATTTAGTTGAGGGAGAGGCCAAACTATTTGCTATAATTGTGGAGAACCATGACATTATGATAGAGACTGTGCAAATCCTACATTGACATGTCCATATTGTAAAGTGTTGGATCATACTATTGAGGAATGTACGCAACTTATTGTGAAATAACAAGCCAAGTTCATTGGGAATTAGAACAAGATCCCAAATGCAAATCTGAATGTTTAGAATATTTCAGCTAAACCCCGAGAACCTAGCATTACTATTTTAACAAGGGGAGTTGTTCCGACTAGAGATGATTGAGGAAAACCAGGGAAAAATACATGAATAAGACATGTGGTACAAAAGAAAGTACCATTTGATGTTCATAAGGAAAAATGAGTCTTCTTCAATGCATGAAACGAGTTTGTTGACAGAAACTGTGACTCGACATCTGCTAAATTTTCAATGTTTGATGAAGGTCCAATCATTTACATGCCACAAAGCTTTGACCAATCGATTTCAAAGAAATCAATAGGAAAGCTAAGCATTTTGAAGGATTTCTTGAAAATTTGTTTAGTCCTTGTTAAGAATACCGAGATGTTGTGGCAAAGATATCATTTGTAATAGAATAAATCCCGACAAGTCCGTGACCGAAAAAAAATGTCAATCATATTCATAAAACAATGAATACTAATAGATAATTGTGCATGAATGCTCAAATAGGCGATTATGATATGGAATTTATTATTCTTGATTCATGGGATAAGATGTTAACATGTTGACAAGGAAAACATGGGAAATCATGGCCCGAAACACAATTTAGTGTGGTCACCTATTCAGCTGAAGCTAGCTAACCAATTGAAGGTTCTGCCTATTGGTCGACTACTACAGGTTCTTGTCGAGGATGAAGGGCTCTCAACCCATGTAAACTTTGAAGTGATATACATTGTTGACAATACGAATTCTTATCGAACACTTTTGGGATCAATTGGGCTATTGAAAATCAGACCATCATAAACTTTAAAAAACATATTTGTTCATTTGAAGACTAAAAATTGTGGGTATTTACTCCAATTGACCCTTTGGAGGGCGAAAAATATGTCCAAACAATGAAAGGTAAGTGCCAAGAAGGATACTTGGATAATATTTACAATATATCATATGTGATGGATGGCTATATAAATCCTGCAACTGACGGTAAATTAAGTGAGAAAAGTGTCAGTTCATGTTCATCAAATTCAGGGAAGCATTGGAAAATTAGAAGAACCGGTTTCATGAAGTTTCAATGTGGAAATGTGCGAGAATCACAAAATATTTACGATAGGTCCAGGTTTTGAGGTATGTGATATACCTACTTATGAGGGATTGCCTAATTTGGACACATTTTTTACAGAACTTGAAGATAAGGTACTGGAACCTCAATATTTATTAGCTCTTAATGCAGCCTTAAAAGATACACCAACATGATGGTGGGATGTTCATAAACAATTCATTTCAGAATGGTCTTAGTGTCAAAGACTATTAGGGAGGAATACTAATGGACCCTGCAAAGATTGAAATCATTGTTGACCTACCACCACCGTCATTGGTTAGATAATTGAGGACCAGGCTAGGTCATATTGGTTATTACAAGAAATTTATCAAATGGTGTGTGGATATCATTGCTCCAATGGAGAAGTTGTTAAAGAAAGATGTCAATTTTAAGTAGAATGAAGAATGTCAAAAGAGTCTTGATGTGCTTAAAGAGAAAATGGTTTTAGCACCTATTTTAGTATTTCCTGACTAGTAGAAAGAATTTCATGTGCATATCGATGCATCATTTGTCGTGCTCAGAGAATTTCTTACATAACTAGGCGAGGGCTCTACCGATTACCCTGTTGCATTTGATAGTTGAAACTTGTCGACTGTAGACAAAAATTATACGATGACAAAGTGGGAGGGGCTTGCCATGGTATATGCACTCTAGAAATTTTGGCACTATTTATTGGGTGGTCACTTTAAGATGTTTAGGAATCATTCTACTTTGAAATACTTATCCAATAAGCTAGTGTTGTGGGGGATATCTTTCATTGGCTCCTTCTCTTCCAAGAATTCAATTTTGAAATTCTTGTAAAACTAGGAAGATTGAATGTAGGTCCTAACCATCTTTGAAGGTTAGAAAACAGGGAAGAACCCACCATTTTAGATGATAATCTTCATGACACACAACTATTTGCAGTAAAAATGGTTGATGATTATTATAAAGAAATTGTGATTTTATTGACTATAGGGAGTGCACCAGAAGTATTTAGTACAACATAAAAGAAGCAATTGGTTGTAAAAGCTGCAGATTTTCATCTTATAGTTATACAGTTATATAACTTAGGACTAGATGAGACACTACATTACTATATATAGGAACATGAGAAAACAGTGTGGTTAGATGAAGCTCACGTCGGCGTGGCATGGGTCCACTATGTAGGGAAAGTGACAACAAATAAAATTTTACAAGAAGGATTATGGTGGCTTACCATTCATTTAGACGCTCTTGAATACTGTCACATTTGTAATATTTTCCAATGCATAGGGATGTTAGAAAACAGGACCGCAGAGCAATAACATATATACAGTTAAATCAATAAAGAAGATGCAAAACACATTAAAACATTACAGAGAGACACATATATAACGTGGTTCACCCAAATGATGGGACACGTCCACAAAGAAATTTCTAGTCCTTTTATTACAGTCCAGAAAGATGAAGGGATACACCCTACAACAAAACCGCTGCACTTCATCTTCACGCTCTCACAGTCTCTCTTCCAATACAATACAATACCATACTCAGTTGTTTTACAATTCTTTCTTTTATAGGGGAAATACAATGGGAAAATTCTAGAGTTAACCCAATACCATGGGTCCGCAAAACTGTTGGCCAACACATATTCCAAAAAAAATTTCTTGGGAGCTCCGCATCCAAACCCCCTTTTTCAGGGCGCTGCCCTGAACCCCAAGGCAGGGGGAATGACTGTATAGTACATTTGGGTTACAAACACGATTGAATAATATCTCTGGATCTGGAAGATTAGGCTCCACAACCAACAAGGGAAACCATCCCAACAAAATGAAATGTCGTTGGTACCACAAGTAACTTTGCAGCAATTCGATAAGTGGGTTGTCAACTGATATGTCTATTATTGTATATATCACCATGATATCTTTCCATTGTGCCTCAACTCTCTCTTTATTCATGTTGAGTCATTGTGGAGGTTCCAATATGGGTACAGGGCTCAACGTCACCCTTTTGTCTTTCTTACGAATGCCTTCAATGAGGATTTAAAATTTATATCAAGAACCTATCCCGGGACATCTCTTTCGCCTCAATTTTTCGTCTTTTCTTCACATGGGAGATAATCATCATAAATAAGAATCGCAAATGCTAGCCCTTCCTTCCACTGCTTGAAAGTACTATCCCTCATCTGTCTCTTGTCCTTGCATTGGATTGTTGAATGCTTGGATCTCTTCTCGTAAAACTCAGCATACCATTCTTGTCCTTCACTAATATTTAGCGTTAAAATCTCCCTCTTGGCCTTCTACTCAAGGTGTCCCTTCATACATGCTTCTTTCTTTATTTTGTGACATGCCGTTTCTACCTTGTGGCTAGTTGTTCCCGAAGTCACCCACATTTGGGTATGGCTTCGACTTTACATGGATGATATAATTGATGGATTCTTGAAATCCACGTGTTTCTATCTTGATGTTTAATATATCAATGGTGATATGTTACTAAGGAATCCTTAACAAAATTGTCAAGGATGCACACTTAAAGACCACAACTTTCGAAAGTAAAGATACATTTTTCAAATTGAAATTCGTTTTGAAAAAAAAAATACACTTAGTTAAGAAGTGTTCAAAAAGCACACTTTTGAAACCTATATTGTCATTTTTTGAACATAATTTGACACTTTAGAAATGTTGATATTTGACACTTTGAAAGACTAAATTCACACTTTTCAAGTCCATATTTTGCCTAAACTATCCAAATTTAATTAAATTAGTGTTCAAACTCTAAAATATAAACACTTACCAAAAAATTTATCCAATTTTAATTTGGTTAAATAATTATAAACTAGAATATAAATATTTTAAAAATTTTGTAAAGTTATATATTTTTTTAAATTTATTTATAAAAATTTACCAACTTCTATACATTTTTAATTCTTTATAATAAAAACTAACTAAAATTTAGAGCCGTTGGAATCCTTATCTCACACTCATGGCCCATGGGTTTTAATAATCCACAACGATAACATATGACAATTGTGGGACCTTTAAAATAACTGATGATATCTCTAAATTTATTGTGGAAGACATGTCTGATATTTAATCCAATCAATTCAGGACGCATGGAAGTTACGGACAGATTCGATTCAAATGAGATCTCCCGTATCTTGAGATTCAACTGTATAGCCCGTACAACCCCGACAGGACTGGTCACTGGACATGACAGATTGTTATTTTTTAAATTTTGTTGGGTGTACTATACTTTAGTATATATTCTAGTTTCTATCCACATCTTGAATTTTCCCTTTCAATCCCATACAATGGAGAACAATATTAAACATGCAGCAGAGTAATAAATGCTCTGGCTGCAGCATTGTGGATCTCAACACAATGCTGCAGCCAGAGCATTTATTACTCTGTTGTTGAGATCCAAGGGTTCACAATGCTACAGCCACAGCATTTATTAATCTGTTGCATGTAAAATATTTTTAACCCCATACAACTCCCATTGTACTCCATTGGAATCAGGCGTGCCAACAGCGATAAAATTTGAAGGGTAGGGTGACGGGTCCCATTTCACTTTGAAGGGTTGTGAGAAATTGAACCCTTCAATGTTGACATGTAAAAATAAATTATTTTTTTCATTTGAAATTGTAAGTGTACAACAAAATTTTATTATTTATTAAAAACAGTGTATAAAAAAAATGATAATAAGAAGAAATCCCAAGTGATTCTACATTTACATGGAATTAGTGAGGTAAACCATGTACTCTCCCGGTTTGTGGAGCATATAGTTTATTGAACTTAGATAAGGGACAATTTTGTCGGGCCGGTGAAATACTCGGTTGTTAGGTCGTTGATAAAATAAGGCATTGGAATTTGGAAGGACCTTTGAATGGAGGATTAATTCAGCTTGATGGTGGCTCTATTGGTCAAGTGTGATTGGGCCTACCTAAAAGAAAAACCCCAGAATGTAATACCTAATGCATTCACGGATAAAAAAATTTATTAACCCTAAATTCAACAGTTATTTTTAGCATTAAATCATGTCCTCCCCACATGCTCAAATCAAAGTGATCAAACAAAGGCCCCAATTTTAGGCGGATTATGGGTAGTCCCTCCAATGTATATCGAGTTTATACCCCAATTCGAAGTGATCAAACACAACCCCCAATTTTTGGTAGATTATGGATAGTCCCTCCAATCTATATCGAGTTTATCAGCCCTATCAAAAAGGTTAAGTATTTATTATTCCACTATAAGGAAGAACTTTAAATTCTCCAACAAATATCACTACAAGTTGGGTGTCTAGTTTCTACCAAAGTCAACAAGGAAGACGAATCATAAACACACGTTTGGGAGGTTTGCGACAACGAGGATGTTGAAATCATGTTCTTCGCTAGATCATTGCACTCCCAGTCCCTCATTCATGAACGTCCGTCGAGGGATTCCCTTGTTTAGATATATTGGTAGACAATCTGTACTTCTTGTTTCCATTATTAGAAGGCTGACAGGAAAACGAAGGGGTCAGAGTCTACAACATTTACAGTGTCAGTTGTTAAATATTTTATCCTTTCAACTATTGGATTTCATTAAGGAAATTGGAACAATTCAAATACTTCTATTCAAATATTGTTCTTTCTTTCAACCTAATGTTTACAATTCACGACAGATAAATAACATTGAAATATTTGGAACTCAAATACAAGGCTATTTCTTCTTTCTCCTCCGCCCAAACGAAGTTGTGGTCCTAGACTATGAAAAGTATACATTATTTTGGTTCTGATTTCATTTAAAAACTAGGTTTTTTAAGGTTACATCTATTGAGTATTAGATACTTAGTATAGCAGAAACACAATCGCATAATACATTACAAATTTCAAACAACATTTTGGATGGAGAAATTTTAAACCGTTATATTTATAGAACCAGAAGGAACTCCAACAAGAAACACATTTAACTTTTATCCACATATAAAATGTTACACTAGTGTAAAATGCTATACATACCTGTAAATTCATGACAACCAAGTTGATAGCTTAGCTCTGCATAATCTTCTGGAGGAAATAGAAATTAGGGAGACACTGAAGCATAGAATTGGAGAGTTAAGAGTCTGAGTCCCGACTTCCAACTATCCTATACTCGTAAACCCAAAATAATGTTTTTTTCACAGACTTCACCAATCTCTTTAAGTTCGAGGAAGCTCAATCCAGTGTACCCAATGTTCTACCTTTGCTTCTCTTGCTCCTACCTGTGAAAAAGGTGGAACCTTTGAGTTTCCCACCGTAGAAGACAATGAGGAATTAGAGTGTGCAACCATTTCCTTCTATAGAAAGACGATTGGAAGCAACGCCATCTCAATTCTACAATATCCTGGCGCTCCTGAGTTGGTTTACCTTTCCCGAGGTAGGCGAATGCATGCTTGTGTATTTCACATGATTAATTGCTTCTACATAACATAGGTATATCTGTGCAGGTGAGGAAAAACTGGGTATTGTTTTCCCGAGGTTTCCAGAGACTTTCAGAGATCATTCTTCGTTATGAGGGAGCTCAGGGCGTAGATCAGAGAGCCCATGGGAGGAAGAAGAACAAGAAGAAGAGGACTCAAGTCAAAAGGTGAGGTGAGTGAGGAGGGGAGACGTAATATCCATATTTGTAGGAGAAACCCACTGGCGCTATGATGATGGGAACGAGCCACTCTAAATCGTAGCCATTGTAGACATAGGAAACCCTCATAAACAGCTCGAGCACAAGAGTTACCGTGTAAGCATTCCGACAAATTAAGTAATGATAATATTAAGTTAGGTATATGACAAATTATTTCGTTTCTTTTAGGGATGACTATATGCATATTGTACAACCATTCTCTCTGGATGGCCCTCCATTCCAGTTGCCTTTGTCTTTACTGCCTAACCCCCTTCCTTTGATGAGACAGGTAGACTAAGCGGCCTAGGTGGACCATGGGAGACTGGGAGTGTTGATTCAAATGATTCTGACCCTAGTAAATGAATGGAAATTGGAAGAAATCCTAGAATCCTGGACTAACTAGAATAGGATATGATTCATGAGCTCAAACAAAGGGCGGTGTGCTGCTATCTTGCTACCAAAGATCCGTCATCTTAGTCTTGTGGTGGTCATAATAGAAATGTCTAGCACCGGGTGAAACCCTGGTCTGGAAGCTTACATACCCATTGGACCAGGTTAGGTTCAAATCTAGCAAATATTGCTCAATGCATTGTAAATTGCAACTTGTAAGTTGAAACCCAAAAAAAAACACCATTAGTTTTTCCTTACGGAACCTTGACAGTGGAGGGTTATCAAATCAATTCACCATCCATAGATATGACTCATATGAGTATTTAATTTCACATCATATACTCAAAAACTGAAGTGACTTGTAAGTTGTGAGATCACGTGACTCGATGAACAATAAGATGATAGATGGAAAATCGAGTTGGCAGGTGGCGACATCTCATACCAATATTTAATGAAGTTGGTGAATCAATAATGCATGATAATGCCATTAAATTCTTTGAAAGTGAAAATCGAATCGTGAGTCACAATCTTGACTCACCGACTTGAACTTGGCACTAGGCATCCTAGTGGCCCACCGTGGTCCGTGTCGATTGGGACTGACATCCTTATCCATGATCCGACTATTCAAGGGCACTTGGGAAGACTCCGAGTTCCAACTCTCCCATAGTCCACTGAATCCCTGGATAGGAAAATTTTGTAGCTGCCCTTCTGTTGCAAATTTATCGAGGCTTACTCAATTTCATTATTGAAGTGCTAGAAATGAAACTAAATTTTTTTTGCATGGTAAAATTCTTTGCGGCCTTCTATGACGTTTAAAATGGCCTTTGAAGGGCTCTGAAGGCTTCAAATTTGAAGCATGCATGCTAGTCAAACAAAAAGGAGCATCAGAAGGGATTGATACTTGTTCTTCAAAATGCCTCCAGCTGTATTCCGATGGGCATAAAAAGAACCGATAGTTACTTTTCACATGTTTTCTTTATCTCAATTGAGTAGTACAGCAAGAATCACAACATAACTTTCCTAACAACTCAATTTATACTTTTATGATTCATTAAATGTTATTTGTCTTCTCTTATAATACTATGCCTTCTTTAAACTTGGTTTGTGTGGATTCAGTCTTTCGAATCATAGGTTAAAAGTTGGTTTGTGTGGGTTCAGTCCCTTCTGATCATAGGTTCAAACCTCAGGAAAAAGCGTTGAGGATCAATCCAACAATTAAACTGGCCCTGGTTCGAAGGACACTTGTTGTAGAAATTGAATGTGAAGATCTATCCCATATTTAAACTAACCCTGGTTCGAAGGATATTGGTTGTGGAAGAATTTCCAGACATTAAAAAATTACCTCTAAACTTGAAAATAATGCAAAAAAAACATAAACTATCTAGCTTGGAAAGTTTTTCCAAATCTAATATTTTAATATAATAATAATGTATTTTAATAATCTATAAGGATATTTTAATCTAATATGTCATTACTACAATAGTAGATCATGAAGGGGGAGGCACTAGAATTGACGATGTAGCTAGATTAAATAATGGATTTTAAAAAGCATATGTTCTCAGCTTGGGACCCATATTCGTACAGTTTTAATATCAGCTGGCAACTCTATCCAAGCAAATCCAGGAGATAGCAAAAGGGACATAGAATCCAAGATAAGTGCTGTGGTGCACTATGTGCAAGATAGAAGGGCACCTGTAGCATGATTTCCCCATGACCCACAGATACTAATGTTGCTCAACACTCGGGGGATTACCATATAAGTAGCTGCTCGAAGGGGGGAATTGAGGGTATGGAATTAGATGGGATGTTACGGAACCAAACCAATCACGCCATCCGCAGAATAGTATGCTCGTGGTGGATCTCTTCTTATTGAGTTATTTAAGGGGGCATTCGGGTTTATTGTGTAGAGTTAGCTGAACTGGGCATAATCGAAGTCATACTGCTGAGCTTTTAGGATTGCTTCCTCTTCGGTTTGCGGACGTTCTGAGGCAGATGCGGTTATAAATCTTGACCTTACAAAGACTCCTTCGTCGTCGCCACTTGTGGATGTGGTTCGTTATATGGGTAGGTAAGTTTTAGCGACATGATAGAAGGATCTTTACTCCCTCATCATAATGGACATGTATCTGGAAAAAGGTGATAAAATTGGAAGCTAGGGACACATAATTGGGATGTATCCCGGATGGTTGCTCGAAGTACCAGTTAGCGGCCACTCTAGTCAAGGTCCTATGGAACAAAAACAAATGAATGGAATCATCGATGATGCTATTAGAGGAGCACCATAGATGAAAGGACATGATATGGTTCTGAGGGTCTTCGCCTACCTTCCCCTCAATTTTTTGGATGTCTGACTGGAGCTTGGTTGGCATTGGAGGCCACGTAGCATCATGCCTCATGGGGTCATTGGTTAGTCTCGCTAGGTCTAGAAGGTTAAGACTAACCATGAATGGGAGGCTCATAGTAGGCATGGAAGTGGAGGTGGATAAGGTACAATGTTTGCATTGGAATTCCCTTCAAGGGTTTTATTAGGGTTAGTACTGTCGGTTGGACCTCCACTAGAAACAGGGATAGCACCAGACATATTGGATGTTGGGCTATGAAAGGGGCTATAGGTATGAGGGAGATGAGGGTGATACGGGCTATGAGGAGCCTACATCTGAGGATTCCTGAAGGGTAACCAAGAGGGGATGAAGGTTGTTAGGTTATCATGCGCTGAGGTGGAAGCCCTAGGTTGCAGTCTGAGGCCTTAAGTGAGAGCGTTGGCCAATTGATAGACCACACTTAGCAAACTTGCCTTTGTTTCCTCAAAGGACCTACTAACACAACAATAAATTCATAAATGCCAAAATCCCCTAGAAGGTTGCACCCTAAAGGGAGGAGCACCCATCATTCTTTGGGTTGAATGGCTGGCTAGCTCCATCAATAATATGGAATCAGATGGAACCAGGGTAGTCAACTATCTAACTAACCGGTGTAGAATAAATAGACCAAAACACTTCATCTTTCTACGACAGAGGCTAGGGCCTAAGATGAAGGAATCCAGAAGGGCAAAGTAAGGTATGGCTCTAAGTCCTCTTACTAAGCCCATAACCCATAATAACTCTCACATGCAAATAATCTATCTAGAACTATCCCAATCAACTAGCACTCTTCCCCTTAGCTTCCACAACACTAGGAATGGGATCCTCTTCTCTGCTATAAAGTCCCTTAGGCTATCCCTATTCCCTTTCGGTGCTCCAACACAAGCTAACAAAGGAATCTCTCTATTGAGACTCCAGGGATTATAAGTTTAAGACATATTTACCTATTCCTCATCCATCAATCCGATTAACTATAGGGTTCACAATAACTTACCAGGGTTAAATAATTTACAACTCTCTCTTACAACGACACTATAATAATTATCATAAGTAAAATTCAACATCAAAATATCAAAATAATCCTACATGGAATTACACTACACAGAACGAGAGAATAATCCTTTCTCCCTCCCTCGATCCCCTACAACCGCAATAATGTCTACATGCTCAAATTATAAAGAATATATAATTATAAAGAATATATTTGCATGCCAATCACTCATCACGTGTCTTCACGAGACTCCCAAATTGAACCTTAAAATACCAAGCCTATGGTAACTTTAATAAAGGTTAATTAATCGATGCACATATACAAAGATTATAAGGACTTTAGGCTAAGTAACTAACTAAACGTTCTATCCCCCTGACTTACGAACAATGCTGATTGAACCAATTGCCCTCTCTATTTACTAGTAGAATTCCATCCATCCTTGTTTATTTAACGTGAACTTCCTCCCCCCAGACAATCACGTAGAGAATCTGTTACCATCCATCCAACTATTGTTTATTAGTTATTACCGTTGAAGTGGAGTGCTGGACATATATATATATATATATATAACTATAAGTATTTTAAATTATGAATGTGTAAATTTTTGTTGAAGTTGAATTATCAGAATTTAAATAAAATAAATATATCTATTATTTTAATTTTATTTTGAGAAAATAATATATATTATTATATAAATAAATAAAATATTAAACATAAATAACTAGTTAAATTTTCAATGTTAAAATATAATTAAAAAAAACTTGTTTAACACATAATTTTGAATTTGTTTAAACATAATTAAACTTAAACTTTTTATTAAGATTTCAAGTATCTCTATGCCCACCTCATTATGGGGAAGCAATCTTATTGTTACAAATTTTTGTGTTCCTCATTGTCAATGCCAAACATATTGGGCAAATGTTTTTGGAATGAGGTGTGTAGTATATGTATTTATGGAATAAAATTTGGTATTTCATTTTTTAATAAAAGAATTATTTATAAATAATTAAATAAATTTATTATAAAGTCATTTTACCTTTTTTAAGTAATTGAATAAAAATCTATAACCTATTGGAAACAAAAAGAATTCATTTATAAATAAATAAAGAGCATGTTTACAATTAAAGAACCATCTTAACTCTACTATACTTATATATATATATATATGAATGAATAATGTAATATTGATTGCACCATATATACCATGTCGTTTCATTGTAAACTATCTTATACTGGTTTCTTAGTGATCTTTGACAGGTTATAAATTATGCACATGTTTTGTATAGTTAAAGACATTATGTCGTCACAAACCACTTATACTATGAAATGAGAACTCGACACAGTTCTCATTTTTCTCTCTCCTAATTTTAGTAGCTATTTTTACCTTCATTTAAAAAAGGGTTGATACAAGTATCACCCATTTTCATTGTAAGGCATTTTTTTGGGCATTTGAATCATCTTTGTCGTAAAATATTATTACTTTCTATTTTCAAGTGTGTTTTTTAGACATTTAACAAAATAACATACATTTAGAAGCAAATTATATTGAAAAACATATACATTTTGCAATTTTTTCTTTAAAATAAGCCATTATTATAGGAAAAATAAGACTTTTTTATTGACAAAATTCTAAGAAATTCTAGATAATAAAGACATTTACAACCATTTTCAACGGATTTTCATAGAATTTTTGTATAAAAATGATACTATTTCATACTATATTCCAAAATGTTATGGTTCACATAAATTCACGAAAAAATATACCATATATTTATAAATAACATATTAAAAGCAATGTATATATTTCTAATATAAAGTCTAAAAGTCAAAACAATACTAATATATCTTATAAAAAAGTTGTCGAATTTAACATTTTCTTTTAAAAACTAAAACCACCTTAATCCCCCCCTTAAATCCTCCTCGACCTCTGCCTCCCTCGCCCTCCACCTTCCTCCCTCTCCCCCTCCCCCTTCCACCTCCTCCGTCATCACATCAAGAGGAATGTCGCTCCCTTGGGCGCCAAAGGGCCGCCCCTCACTAGCGGTGTGATTCTCAGAATCATTGGCTTTGGTGTAAATCTCATGTATATGTAGTCATTCTATATATTTCATTATCCTTTCACAAAAACTATTTGAACTTTGCACAATCCATTTAATAAACACAATTGATAGATAAAATTTTGACCCATATATAACATCATGAATATTTAAACACTACACCCCATAATTTTTAAAATGGATCCCTTTTTAAAATGAATATATGCTAATTATAATCCAATTATAAAATTATAGTTGTGGGTTCTGAAATCCAGCTCTTATATCGTATACCCTGCTAAAAAATTTGGCCCACTCAAACTATAAAGCCAATTATTTCCAAACCAAATATATAATCTTGAGTGGTTGTAGCCCTTAGATAATGGTTAGTAGGTTTCCATAGATGCAGTGAGTCCACAATATCAATTGCTAAAACTGCAACAATTAATCCCAAAAAAAAAAAATATAATTAAAAACGCCCTTAGTTCACAATATCAATTCCCAATGGTGAGAGTGGACATGCTAAGCCGAGGATACATAGGTTTAAGCAGGGTGATGAGGGTACACATTGGGTTTGAGTACTGCTCTATGAAAAGCAATATTGTGGATTAATGGGGTAACTGACATGATGAGGGGTAACCGACGATGTGTTTACCTGGTTAATGTCATGGACCTACGGGTGGTTCCTATGGTGGTACTTATTTTTATAGTGATGGTGGTGTGTTTCCTGTTGGAATGTAGCTGCTATCTTGTAAGTGTGTAGTAGGTTGTAGTGTTCTTGTATGTGTAGTAATATAAAGGCTATAAGTGTAAAGAGTCAAAATAAATTTGGCATAACATAATGTAATAATCTCTTTCTTCTCCTTTTTCTTTTTACTTTCGAACCAGAGCAACCCTATACAAATGGATGGAACAAGAAAGTAAACAAACCACTAGTTGGTCCCGGCTCTTTATGACTCGCAGACTTAGCTAGAGATTGAACAGGATGTTTCCAAATCGTAAATATTATGCTTTTAATCCAGGAATGATGAACATATGGAAATCAATTGCTAATTATGGCTTCATTTAGCCTTGAGGATGTATATTTTGGGAATTCAATCTAAAATTAAGAGTGGTATAGCACCTGGCAGGAGTCACCTTGCTTCGCCCTTTTAATGGATTGGCCCGGAATAAAAACAAAAATGAATTTCCTTTTTTATTGAAAAATATTTTCTGCAATTTACAGTTAATACACCAAACAAGAGAGAATATAATACAATAGTTAATGCAACAAACAAGAGAGAATATAATTATGAATAACCAATGACTATAATTATTAATAACTAAACATCGACCATAAGAAAAGAGAAGTGTGTTACCATATAATTATTAATAACTAAACATCGAATCATAATAAAAGAGAAGCGTGTTACCATATAATTATTAATAACTAATGACTATAATTATTAATAACTAAACATTGATCATAAGAAAAAAGAAGTGTGTTACCAGATGAATTGTCTAATGTGAGTGTAACTGCATACTCATCTTTGGAAACATTTTGGTGTTTTGCACCCCACAGATTAGAATAGATTTCTGAAAACTTTAGAGTCTTGAAGTAATATTTCATCACTGGAGCGTGAGGTAAAGAAGGTATAGCATGGTTTTTGTCTGCTGAAGCCAAAACCTTTAGGGAAATTACTGGACAACGAAGCATTAGAACAAACATAAAGAAGGACAATAAAATTCCCTTCAAGCCATTGTAATCGGTAAGGAATATTGAGAGTTGGACAACCATCATATACAAAAT
>LPNX010348666.1:0-148820 GCA_001517045.1 Pseudotsuga menziesii
CGGTATAAAAGTTTTCTTTCCATTCCTTCCCAAGAGCAACACATCATGAAACTACAGGAGGAGGTAATCTCCACATGTACCAAATCTATTTCTAGGCAGCAGTAGGTTGCATTAGATGGCAGCCGGCATAGATGGCAGGCTGCCTCCTCAGCACTGAGAAGCAGGGACCCCTACTGTTTTAAAAATTTTAAACATGCACTCTCAAGAGTCAAGGGTTATGTAGGGTGTATGAAGGAATGTGGAGTCAACTGGTTGGGTTTAAAGTTCAAATTTCCTCTTATTTGGTGGCCAGCAGAACCATACAACAGGGACTTTTCCATGACTAGGGCAGAGGAGCAGAAATATTGGCAGTTCTGGGCTATTCACAGAGGTTTTCTGAAGGCAGATAAGGAACCTGAATTTCCCTACAATTTTTCTTCTCTCCACGAACAGAGCTTGATGCAGGATTCAGATTCTGAGTGATGCAGGTTGTTGCATGAGGACATGCAACAGGGTAGTTGGGGGGAGATGTTGAGTCCAGATTTCATCCCTTTTTAACCATCTTTAATCACCTTTCTTCCCCTGCTTTACACTGCTTAGCATATCAATCAGACTGACTTTCTTCACTTTATCCCTTAATTTGTCAAGGTAAGACTGATTATTATTTTACCTTAGTTAATGCTTATTCTTGTGACAATTAAGGCTATTTATCTCTTGAAATTGTGCTAATACGTGTGATCTATGAAGACAATGTGAGATGAGCAGAATGCAAGGGACGAAGCTGAACAAGTCTAGGGACAAGGGGTGGTCGTGACACAAAAAGGATCCTTCATCTATCCCTCATCTATGGAGACACGTGACATTCCAGTCAAGGGCCGGTCAGAGCAGCCGCAACAGAACGAGCTATGATCGAGGGATCTTCAGGATAGCTGTGCGAATATTATGGCGATCTGAGAAGATCGCTACTTCTGGGCCAGTCAACAATATTCTTGTATTTTCTATAATTGTATTATGCCACGTCTTGTAACAAACAATGTTATTCAGGGCGCCTGAAGATCAGAGATCTTCATGGCTGCCCTTTGCAATAGGATGGGACGTTATTACTTGTAGGTATAAATGTAGAAAGATGTCTCGGTCCAGGGGGTTGGAAAATACTGAATTCATTTGTGTATTAACAGCGGGAGCAATCTGTAATAATTCTTTCTTTTTAATACAAAGAGTACTGCTGGTTTAAGGGAGCTGTACATTGTTCATCCAGCGTCTCTGTGTGAAGGCTGGGCCTGCCTTCCGCAGAGATTGCTGAGTTAAGGTAGGATCTTTCAATTTATGGTTGTGTGAAGTTTCATTAATTACTTTTCTGTGTGCGCAGCAGTAGTGTGTGTGGTTTACAGGATTGCATTTCTCAAGATTGATTGCTGTAACAGTGTGACAGTCGACTGAGTAGTAATATTTATGCGATTCATTTATTAGCTGTGCGCAACTCTATTCATCTCATAGTTCAGAATGACATCCCACGAATCCTGTGTAATCCTTTGATCGTTATAATTGTTGATTCTTATTTCTGCAATTCAATTCTTAGAACAGCTGAGTGTGATCTGTCGCAATTGAATTTCTAGATTCTAGTTGATTTATGATTATGGATTCTGAGTGTGATTAGATCAATAGGCAATTCCATTGAATTGAGCAGTGAGTAGAATTTCCTTTCTGTCAGTAATTGTTGATTTCATTTCTGGTTAATGCATTGAAGGAAGGGTTGAATTCGTAGAGTTAAATGATTTGTGGGATCACACATAGTCAAGGGGATGAACATAGTTGTTAAGAACAGTATTCACTACAATGATTTGGTGTTTGGCATATACTGTGCACTTACCCTTTGAAACAAAAGACTTCCCTGGGTTGACAATGAATTTCGTAAGCTCTGTGTGTTGATAACAATTTATCTGCATTTAGGGTGCTCGACATCTTTGGCTTGGATCTTTGAATCATCACCCATGTGAATGAATGGACCACTGTGAGTATACATGAACGAGAAGAAGTATTCTATAGAAGCCATATTTTTGGAATATATTGAACCTATGATGAATGAAGAAGAGTTTGAATAAAAAACAACCAAAGTATGGCACCTTTATTTGTTGTCTGAGCCTAAACCACCATCTTTCTTCCTTACACCCTCAGGAAGTGGCATTATGTCATTCTCAATCAGTTGTCCCATAATTTCTATGGTATTCTTCATACATGCTCTCTCTAGATTCCACCACTTATGAAAATAGGTTCATTTGGTCCTTTATTCTTCTTCTTGTCCTTATCCTTGCAAGGATTTGAACCCCGATATGAAGATTTGGGTTTGTACAACTTCTTCTTCTCTTGCTGCTATGAATCTCTGCCTTTATTCTTGCCTTTTTCTGGATTCAAAAAAACTATAGAAAGGGATTGATCTTTACTGGATTTTATGGTTCCCATTTTCACTAGCTTGTCTTTCTCTTGAGAAAGTGACTCCATGAAGTCAACTAGTGATGGTATGGGCTAGTTTCGAGATGTGATATTTATAAAGTGGAATGTTGACACACAGACTAAGTACTCTAGCCCTAGATTCAAAAGTATGGAAAATGTGAGCTTATCCTCCTAATTTTTTATGCCACACTATTTCAGCTGAAGCACCAATCATTTGAACTTAGTGAAGAAGTTTTGGATTGTCTCAAAGTGAGATGGACTTAATAAGATTAGCTAATTTTCGAGCTGGTGACCTATCATCTCATCAGTCTTCTTGAACAATGTCTCAAGATTGAGCCATACTTCGTTGGGAGTTGATAAATTGTATGCATGGAAGAGTAAGTCTCTCGAAATGCTAAGACAAATCATTCCAAACAATTCTTCAAGCATGTTGAATAACTTCGATTTCTACACAGCAGAGTTGGGTTTGAATTTAGTCCCTAAGGTGACCCTATACAAACATTTCAACCTCATTTGAATCACCATTTTTGCCTTCAATTTGAAATATTTTAATGGGTTCAGCAATACACGAGTCTGCTCCATTTCTTCTTGCACTCTGGGTGACAAACTGTTGAATGTACCTGTAATGCAAACACTCGAACCCTTCTGGAAAATCCCTCAAACAACAACTCAAACACTTTGGATTTGATTTGTAGCTCCAAATATCTCTAATACCATGTGATAATTTTTTCACAGTAGGATCTAGGATCCAAGGATATTCTCACAATTTGATATTACACACAAATGTAGTCAATAACTAATATTATTATGACTATACATCATGTAAATACATCTGGATCATATTTATATTACAATAGGGAAACATTGTGAGGCCTCATAGGCCATCTAGATGAATACAAATGTTAGCCCATGATTTGACCCTCAAACCCCCCTAGGTGGACGAATCAACTTGCTAATCATCCCAAACGGTCATAAATGCTAGCATGAACCTGGGTGAGGCATGTTGAATCACAAATGGAGTAATTCTAGACATGGGTGAGCACATGGGTGAGTGGGAGTGTCTCTAGGAGGAAATAAATGCTCTAGGAAGGCAAAAAATCACCACAAACATACATTGGTGCCTAAGTTCAAACATATTCCTTCAATATAGGGATGTGGGAATGCAATAAGGTAGAATGTCATCAATGAGGTATCTTGGGTTGTCAAAATGATCAACCTAGAGCGCCTCAACTCTTAGAATGATAAACTAGGAGTGCCTCAACTATAAGTTTATGAACAATATATCCTAATTTTGGACCATATAACATAACATAGAAGCTAAGGAAATCTACCTAGGTGTATGATCATAGTACTAAGGTGGATTATTTCTATAACATGGAACAACCTGAAGAATAAATTCATCATTTTGATCATTCTCACCCTAATTCTATTTGAAAAAAGAAGAATACGAATATGTTTCTCAAGAACAAGATTGCAATATGTTAGAAACATAATCAAATCAGTACTAAAGGGATTATCAAAATGTAGTTATTGATTTCCAAAAGCAACATAATATTAGAATTATGAATGTTATTGTAAGCCTAGGTAAATTTCTATTTGATTGGCCTATAACAAGTCACCAAAAGAAAGAATCTCCCAAGAAAGATTATCCAAAGGGTGATTTTCCCAAGAAATAGAGAATAGTTAGTCATCCTTTAATATTGAGAGTGAATTTTCTAAAATTTAAATCTCAATTACTTTTAATGAGATATTAAATAATACATAATATAAGGACCATAATCTTAAGATGGTGAAGTGAGAAGAAGGGAAGCAACCAACTACTTTAAATGTTCAAGATGGTACCCCTACCCACTTCTTTGGTCCTTGGGTTGAGAATATTAAAGATGATGAAGTGCTTCCATTTTATATAAATATCAATATCTATGATGTGATACTTCATAATACAATGTTATATTCAAGGGCATAGCGTAATATTATACCAAAATCTATGGTTAAAAGTCTTGCATTAGATATCACAAGGCCTTACAAAGGATTGTTCTCTTTTGATTCAAGAAAGGTGAGGTGTTGGGGTTGATTAAATATTTGGTTGTGAAGTTGACTCAGATTCCTTCCAAGAGAATTTTCATGGATGTGGTAGTTGGAGATATTCGAATGAAATTTGGAATGTTATCTAGATCTCAAGAATCAAAGTTTAAAGGAACATTACAGATGGACATGCCATATGCTACTATTCTAGTGTTTGGTGATCAAAGAAGGTTGTACAAGGAGAAATAGTTGGATTATGTGTTCAACAATCAATCTAAGCCATAGAATCACTCTATATGTGTTGTTGATACATATATTGTTTCATCCCTTTTTTATTATGATCATTGTCCCGAAGAGGAAAACCAAAATAATCTCGAAGCTTTTGAATGAAACAGTCATCAAAGGTTTAAAAAAGAATAGATTTTGAAAAAAGAGATTGATGCTGAGGGTTTTTGGAATATGGAATTTAATGGAGTTTTTATTAAGGAAGGAGATGGTTCTTGTATATGGATAATGTCTCCAAGTGATGACTCTAAACTTTATTCATTTAAATTGTATTTTGAATGTATGAACAATGTTGTTGAGTATGAAGCTTTAATTTTGGAGCTGAATATCTTAAAATATTTGAAGGCTAAAATAATAATTGTACATAGGGAATTTGAGTTAGTGTTTAACAAGGTAAGTTAATGGTTCTTATCAAACCAAAAATCAAAAAATGAGGACCTATAGGAATGAAGTATGGGATTTATTTGGAAATTTTTTCACAAAGAATCAAATTTCTTTGATTCTGTGACAACATTGTTGGAATTATAATAGGTATTCCAATCATTGGGAGACACATCAGATTGTGATATGGTTTTCATTGATCGAAAAACATAGAATATGATCCAGATAAGTAGAGGAATCAGATGAATAAGCAAAATATGTGGTTTGTGTGGTGGAGATATGAAGGTGAAAAGATCAACGGATAGAAGGAATTTCATTGGTTGAAAAAGAAAGGAGGATAAAAAATGTGTTGAGTTCTGAAATCGGAAACTAATCACCAAGAAGGAGATCATGATCAACGGATGAGGTTGATCGTGGAAGCAGATCAAAAGCTGACATTGATTTTGCTAGGATAACTAGTGTGGATTTATAAAATTATGATGTGCACAAAATTTTTATGAAGTCCACCTTATGGTATTTGAAGTCCATCATTGATCTAGATTTGACAGTCCCCAACTTCCACAGATTCAACTAGTAGGTGATTTAAATATCAGGATGGGAGCAAAATTTTAATGTAATATGATCTATAAAATTTGGATTCCATCATACATTTGTGTGGATCCATATCCAAGGGTTATCAATTATTTCGCTCGTTGAAATAGGAGGTGAGTTAACATAGAGGCTGGATGCAAAATTATTGTGAGATCCAGTTCTCTGTAGAATTGAAGTCCGTTCTTCATTAAGCGCTTCCTGGGACATTGGCCGAGTTGGTTAGATTTAGTGGTTCTGCTAAATTAGAACCATAAATTGTGAATTAGTCCATTTAAATACTATTATAGGGGATCCTGGAATCAGAATGAGCCTGCAAATAAATCAATGGGTTAGAATAAAAGAGAAAGGAGGAATGAGGAAGATGAGAAATCAAAGTCTAAAATAATATGGGTTTTCACAACCCACAGTCCACCAGTGGAATGCAAAACACAGAAAGAGGAAGGAAGAAAGAGGAAATTATGGAAGTTATTTAAACACATTTGGAAAAAACTGGGATCTATAATCCACATCTGATCTAAGATTGACGATCGACAAATGGTGCACAAGAAATTGATGACACAGAATGATTTTGGGGAAGTAAGTGTTTGTTAAGTCCTATTTTAGATCAACGATTAGTAGAGAGGCCGCATGAAATGAATAGTATGGAAGAAGTTCTACGGAAATAATCCTACGAAGCTAGAACTGCAAGAACTCTGATTTGTTGGAAGAAGCCAAAATTACAAAGATGTGTTGTAGAAACTTATGATTACACATAGATTGGAATCCTTGTCTGTCATAAGGAATCGAATGGTTTTGATCAGTTATGAAAATGAATAGTAAGGCATACGAATAGGTTAAGGGTTTAAAAATTGATAAGTATAAGAGGACGAGGGTGAATAAGTGGAGCATGTGCTCTACAGGAAGAGATTTGGGGCATGGATCATTGTCGAAGTGTGGATTGCAGAATGAAAGAGGACTCTGATATCTTTCAAGAATATATAGAATAGTGACAATGAGGGGAACCAAGGTGCATAAGAAAATACAAAAGTACATGAGAATGGAGTTGGTATGCATATCTATTTTTCTACATATTGTAATGAACACATGTAAATCTAAGGAACAAGGGTGGTAGGGTGATGCTAGGTAACAAAATTTTGTCTTCATTGTACATGTTGGATCCTGTACAAGTGGGAGTCAGTGCTTCCACCCAGTAGTAGTTGGAGAATGTTATTTTAGTGGGTTCTATAAAAAACATGAGGGTTGCTGCTCTCCATAAGAAGGAATTTGTAAACAGAGGTTGCATCCTCATTTGGGTAGCTGCTCAAATAAAGATGAATATTTGTCTATCTCTATCATGTGTGTGTTATTGATGATCATCATTCCTTCTATTATACTTATTGTATTATCATAAATGTAAATTTGTAATCAGTGATAATGTTTTAAATATTAAAAAATGGTTTAATCTTTAGAAATAACTGATTCACCCCCGCCCATCTTAGTTATTTGAATAATTTCAACAATTGGTATCAGAGCAGGTTCCTTTTATTTAAAGGTAGATCTGTAATATTAAACATGAAAATTTTTGAAGGGACTTCATCCAATAAGGTTCCTATTTTTATGGAACAAATATTTCCTTTTGGAAGGTTAGAATGAGAACCTATATAATGTCCTTATGTGCTGATGTTTGGAATGTAGTAGACACTAGATATGTAAATCCAATTGTGGTAGCCTCTAGAGATGATAAGTTGGAATTTAGTTTTAACGCAATGGCAATGAATGCTATCCTGAGTGGTTTTTCAGAGGCCAAGTTTGTTAAGGTGATGCATCTTGAATCACTGAAATAAATGTGGGATAAACTTGTAAGTAGTTATGAGGGAAATGAGAAAGTAAAGGATTCCAAACTACATACATATGGACTAAAATTTGAACAGCTAAAGATCAATGAGGATGAGACTGTCAGCAAATATTTCTTAAGAATAGAAGAGACTATGAATTCTATGAAGGGTCTTGGTGAAAAGATTGATGAAGAACACTTAGTTCATAAAATTTTAAGATATTTGCCTAAAATATTTAATCCCAAAGTCTCTGCAATAGAAGAATTAAGTGATATTAAAACTCTACCTATTGACCAACTCCTAGGTACTCTAACAACCTATGTAATGGGGATTGGTAAAGATAAATCCACCACTAGAGAAGCATATTTTAAAGAAGATAAGAAAATTGATTCTGAAATGGATGTGTCTGAGGAAAAACTTGTGAGGATGAAGAAAGGATCAGGTAAATATAAAGGAAAGATCCCCTTTAAATGTTTTAAATGTGGTAAAATAGGTCATTTTACATCTATATTTCCCCACAAGAAAAAGAGGAAGACTTCTGATGATGAAGAAAACTATACATTCAATAAATACAATAAAGAGGATAAATATAAAAAGAAAATATTTTGGGTAAATGATGTTGATTGTTCAGAAGAGACAAACAATGATTCACCTTGTGAAGATGAAGTGAATAAATTTATGCTTATGTCCATAGAAGATTTTGGAAATGAATATACATGAAATGACCTGAATGATGAACAAGATATGGTTGATATGGAAGGTGAACTAATCAGTGCTCTAGAGGAGATTGATAGAATTAGAATAAAGAAGAGGAAACCAAAACAAATATTGATGCAGTATGAAAATAATGGTAAAGAACCAAGTAAATATATTTCCCTATTAACATTGGAATTAGAAGAGGTAAAGAAAATAGAAGATATTATAAAACAACAATTAATAGAATGGAAAAAGAGATGTGAAGCTTTGGAAGAACAAGTAGTGATAGCTAGGAAATAATTAGAGAAATTTCAAGCTCTGTATCACCAAAATATGTCAAATATTAAAGCTTTAGAATAACTGAACAACATTCTGAGTAAGCAAAGGTCCCCATGGTTAGAAACAGGTCCTGGCTATGAAGAAGGTTCAAGCACCAAACTGTCAGAATGTGAACATACTGTGCAAACAAAAGGAAATGAAACAAGTACAAGAATCACAAATTCATATTAGAATATCAACCAAGGATTGCTCAGAAAAAAATTCAACAAAGGGAAGACCACCAAGATTCAGGTACCAATGTTTTTTCTAATTTTGGCCACAAAGTTGCAAACTATGCATTTAGTTTTAGAAATATGCAATCAAAGAACAACCAATTATTTCAACATAGAACAAGACAGTGAGCAAGTAAACAAGAACATCATACAACTTATTTCACAACTAAAGGAATAACTCATAATAGATATAAAAATTATTGTGATCTACTGTACAATGAGCTAGAATGTTATGTTTGTCATAATTTTGGACACAAGGCTTCAAACTGTCACCTAAAGGATTACAAAATAGATCGAAGAGTGAATTACTCATCTGAAAGTGATAAAGTTCGGAAGAAGAAAGAAAATAACATATGTGGCTTAGTGCTTTCTGTTCAAAGGAAAAAATGCCCCTGGTATATTGATAGTGGATGTTCCAAATTCATGAATTGTGATAAAAGTAATTTTTTGTCTCTAAGCAAAAATAAATCAGGAAATGTAACTTTTGGAAATGATGCTCCAGGAAAAATCAAAGGAAAATGAATGGTAAAGATGAGTAATGGAAAAGGGAAATCCCAAGATGTGTTGTTTGTACATGGACTAAAACATAATATTCTTAGTGTCAGTAAGGTTTGTGACAGAGGGTGTGAAGTTGGTTTCACTTATAAATATTGCAAGATAAAATCTATACCCTCAATACAATTGGTTGCAAAAGGAATAAGAAGAGTACTTCACACAGTATAAATCTAGTAACTTCACATCAACATACAAACCACTTCAGGCAGTACATATGGATTTGTGTGGACCATCAAGAAGAGAAAGATTTTTTATGTTGGTCATTGATGATTATTCTAGAGTCATAGGGGTTTCTTTTCTAAAATAAAAATCGGAAGTGTTTGAAAAGTTCAAAATTTTCAACGCTCTGACTAAGAATCAAATAGGAAAGAGACTAAAGGATATAAGATCTCATAGAGGAGGTGAGTTTAGTTGAGGATACTTCAAAGAGTTTTGTGATAAAAATGGAATTAAAAGAGAAAACACTATTCGAGGGACTCCATAGCAGAATGGATTAGATGAGAGACATAATAGGCCAATAGAACAAATGGCAAGATCAATGATGAATGAAAGGAATATTTCACAGACATACTAAGTAGAGGAAATTCACACAGCTGTCCATATTCTTAACAAAGCTCACTTAAGGCCAAACAATGATAAGAATCCTTATGAACTACGATTTGGAAGACCTACTTCTATCAAAAAAATTTAAGTCTTTGAAAGTAAATTTTGTATTAAAAATAATGATGAACATCTTGGAAAATATGATGATAGGGCTGATAAAGGTATCTTCTTAGGATATGATGCAAACAGTAAAGGGTACACTTGTTATAATATGAAGGTGCATAAATTGGTTGATTGTATTGAAATTAAAATCAATGAAGGAATCCATGTAAAATATATTCAATGAACCATTTTTGAACCAAATACAAAAAATACAATTGAATTTAAGGAAAAACAACTCCACAAATAAAAAAAAAGAAGATTCAGAGTCAGATGATGAAAGTGCAAACATTCAAACAGATTCAAGACAACAAACAGAAACAAAACCACCTTTCACAATCATTTAGAAGAATCACCTTGAAAATCAAATAATTGGTGACAATAATAATGTAATATCCCTTTTAATAAATTTTATTAAATGACCAATTTTTCACTTTTTCCCCAATTTCGACCCTTGACTAGTTTTGATGTCTAGATCTCCAAATTGACCTGAACGCTCCCAAATATTTCGAGAGGGTATATGAATGATATTAGGACATGAATATTATTTTTAGGTATTATTTTTCACCCTCCAATTACTTATTCAACTTCTTTAATATTCTATTTAAGGTAGGAGTCTTTACTAGCAAACTGGGGCTCCAATTCCCCCTGGGTAATTGTCAAAAATGGCTTCTCAAATGGTCCCAAAGTCACTCAAATTTATGAAAATATGAATGGGATGTGTAAGGGACATTTTTAAAGTCACATATGCATCATGGTTCAGTTTATACAGGCTGTTATGACTATTTCCAAAATAGCTCCGAAATCACAATTTCGACCATTGGGGAAAAGGCACCAGATCTTCTCCCAATGCAATAAAAATGAGTAAAATGGATTCCAATTATTAAGTAATAAACATGAGAATTTACATACATATTAATTACAGTCCATTCATCATACACTTATCATATATAAATTCTGTTATTTGAAATAATCAGCATTATCATAGTATACATCAATGTAGTGGGGAAATGGTCATTGTTTTCCCATTAATAATCACTTTTCCTTACAACCATTTGATATATATACCTGATACTTTATGAGAATGAATAAAATATCATATTTATATTATTACAATAATTAATGGATAATGAAAATCTCTCACAATTCTAAATCATTAGCATTACAATGGTGCACAACAAGATAGTGGGAAAATGGCACTATTTCTTCATTGTTTAACATTTTTACATGAAGTTTTTTGGAATTTAGACCAAATAGTATTCTGAAATTTAAATAAATATAACTTAAATAATAACATAAAATAATTGATAAATATAAGCTTCCCCAAATAGATCAATAGCTCACCCAAAGCGCAATCCCTCCATGAGCAAGAATATGCCATAAAAATTGGAAATGGTTGAGAGAAACTGTTGCAATAGAAGAATCCACAATATACCCTGTATCTTACACATGAAAATAATAATCCATTAAATCTCCATGAAATACCTGAGTTTCATCCCTAAAAAAGAACTTGGATGGGAATATTTCACCCTCAATATTGGCTAAGGCAAGAAAACTAGTCATCCACTAGCTCTCACAATTCACAAATGACAATTTCTCAAAATGATAAAAATTATATTATTTTGGTTGATTATTGTATTTTATAAATATAATTATCCTTATAAGGTTTCCAATCCATCCATAAACTCAATCCAATTCGAATTTGGGTGTGTGCTCATGATTTTCCATGTGTCCTCCCTTTCCTAGCCTTCCATCTTCCCCCGATTTGAGTAAGAACCGATTTAGCTTCCCTGAATTACATGAAATATCTCTTGGATGCTATATTTAGACATGACATGTCATATATGTCATATTTAATCCTTCATATCTGATTTTTGTTATAGGTGTCATAACATTTTCATCATTGTTGTCATAGAGCTAGGGAATCTTGTCCAAGTGTCTCAATAGCTCCAAAATGAGTCTTCCTCTCCCATGTAAGATAAATTTATTCCAAAATTAGACCTATTATGCATATTTAAAAGTTTATTATCCTTCTATATAATTCAAGAACCTTTAGGCTTCCCATGGATTCAAAATTGCAAGAGGAGGATTCCATGTGGCACATATTTTCTAGCTTGTGTGGGCCCCATAGTCTCCATGTGTCCCCATGCTCCATTGCCACTTCAATTTTCTCTTGTATTTATTTATTTATATCCTTTATCAAATATTTATTCCATTCTAATTTTCAAACATTATTCATTGTCCCCCTTATTCCAAATCCCAAAGCTTCCATCCCCAACCTAGGAAACTAGTAATTTTCCTCCTTGGAAATTATTTGACCCTTAGCATCAATTTGACAAAATCTCATGAATATGGAAAATATGATTATGCCATTGTGACCCAATGAAAAATTTGGGACATGAAAAATCCTCCCTTCCCAATATTGCTTGTCCTCAAGCAATTTCAAACATGGGTGTTGAAGAACCTGCTTTCTATATGATTCTTTGAAGTTGCCACTAAGTTTCCCAACTTTGAGTCTTTGAGATTCCATGAAGATTTGAGAGAGGAACCTCCATTCTTGCTGCTGCAATAATATAATTAAAATCAATTTATTAAGTGGGGAATACATCTCCCATACTATTTGTTTCCCAAAAAAATTGAAATCAATGAGACTAAAAACTATCCCAGGATCCCATTGCTTGTATTGCACTCTAACAATTAAAAGTTATATCCAACCCATACCATTAGGAAAGAGAATTACGAGATCCCATTTTATTGTATGTAGTATTCCAAAAATCATCAGTACATAACATATATCATCAAAGTACATAACAAAATAATAAAAATTTACATCAAGGAGGTGCCTCATAAAAAAATCATGAAAGTGCTTATACCTCCAAGTAAGTAGACCACCATTTTCCAAGTGCATACAAGCTTCAAGTGACCAATCAAATCTTCCACAATGACATAGGTGAGGATCCCATGTCCTATAATGCTTCTCCAAAAGTATGTTATATCCATCAAAATATTCAGCCATGTGTTCTTTCATCCAAGAAGTGAATGAAGAATCTCCAATAAAATATGAACCAAATAAAGAGCAAGAGCAACAAGGAGACTTCAAATGACTCAAAGAAGTCTCACCCATACATCCATGAATGAGAGAATCATAAATATATAACAAATTATGTGGATGGAAACAAAACTGTTCTCCAATCATAAATATATTCACCCAAGAGTTGGATGAAGTTCCTCCAACATCAAATGAACCAAGTGCTAAGTAAGAAAAACCATGAGTCTTCAAGTGACAAAAATGCATATCATAGGTGCATCCATGTAGATTTGCATAATCATAAAGTATCCAAGGATTATTCTTCAAATGTGAATAAGAGTGTGATCGAACCATGTCATCATAAAAAGTAAATCTAGGAGTTCCATACTCCTCATGTGGCACCATAAAAAAGAACCCTTTCACCCATACTTAATTAAGACTAATGCAACAAAACATGGAATTGTAGTATGTAGGAGAATGAACTAACTCACCCAAATGATTAAAAAGTGCATAATTTTCATCATGGGAAGGATACATATCGGTATTATCATTCATATCCTTCAAAAGTGTGAAACCTTTGTCATATATTGGTTCCATTGTACAGGAATCATTCTCTTCTTTAAAAATTGCATAACCTTCATCAAGAGACAATTCAAGTTCCTCTTGCACCACATAAAGTATTTGGATCTCTTCAAGTTCATCTTAAAACACATAAATAACATTCCAAATTTCCACATTTCTCATTATCCCCCATGTCATGGGCATCCTCCAAACAATCTACCATTTGACAATCTGAAACGTAGGAGGAAAAACAAGTGTCTTGCAACTTTTCAAGAAGTTGCTCATTTTGAATTGTGAGATTATGAATAACTTCATTATTTTTCAAGTAGGACTTATGTAACCATTCACTAATCTCAAATAATTTTTTTCTATCAAAAATCAATGACATTAAATTACCTTTGATGTTGCACATTTCTCTTTGAATCTTCTTCATGTATTCAAGGATAGCTCCTCCAAGGAAGTAGCTCTACAACAAGAATTTGATACCAATGCTTGAGTTTCATGGAGTATTCTAAGGGCGTATTGGATATTATTTTCATTCATATTTAAGGACCCTTCAATAAAAATGAGGATCTTTCAAATGAACCTCCTCATCTTCTTCCTTCTTGCTTGGACCAACTTCATGAAGCTCAAGTGGTGATGGGCAAGTTGGTCTTGTTTCTTCTTCAAATGCTAAAAGTTATTCATTTTCATATTTAATGGAAGTTTGGCTTGCAGAAACACTTAAAAAATTGATCTCTATGTCACCAAGATAGAAGTTTGAGGACCCATTAGTAGGTACTCCTTCATAGTTCAAGCATCAATCATTAGATTCTCTTTGTTTCATTTCCAAGGTTGACTGTGTCTTGAAATTATATTTAGTATTCTCAATAGAAAAATATTCATTCTCATGTGATATATCTTCATATTTTTCAAATTCACTTGGGAGTTAATTTCTATCCACTTCATCTACTACTTATTCTACTTCACCTATTTCAGAACTAGGTGATTCATGGTCTCCTCCTTTTGCTCCTTCAAGCAACATGATGCATTTTTCCCCTTGGTTTTCTTAAAATAAATATATTTTTTCCAACTTTGGATAGACAAAAATTTGAATCCTTCCATAGTATTCTTTTTAATGTCTTAAAATATAGGTTCCATACTTTTTATAAGCTCCTCACCATCATATGAGGTTCCCTTTTCATCCCTAGTCATAGTTTCCTCTTCAACAAAGGCACTTTTGGGTTTCAATATATAATGGTGGTCCTTAAATTATTGTCATAATAAATATGAGACAAAATCAGGTGCCAATATGATTCTTTGATACCACTATAATGTCCCTTTTTAAGAAATTTTATTAAACGACCAATTTTTCACTTTTTCCCCAATTTTGACCCTTTACTAGTTTTGATGTCTAGATCTCCAAATTGACCCAAAGCTCCCAAATATTATGGGAAGGTATACGAATGATATTAGGACCTGAATAATGTTTTCAGGGATGATTTATGACCCTAAAATTACTTATGCAAATTGTTTAATATTCTGTTCAAGGTAGGAGTCTTTACTAGCAAATTGGGGCTCCAATTCCCCATGGGTAATTGTCGGAAATGGCTTATCAAATGACCCCAAAGTCACTCAAATTTATTAAATAGGCATGGTATTTGTAAGGTAAATTTTTAAATTCTAATATGCATCATTTTTCAGTTTATATAAGCTGTTGTGACTCTTTCCAAAACATCTCCCAAATCACAATTTTGACCCTTGGGGAAAAGGCACCAAATCTTATCCCAATGCAATAAAAATGAGTGAAATGTATTCCAATGCTTAATTAATGAACATGAGACTAGAAATAAAAAATAATTAAATTCCATTCATCATACATTTATCAGCGATACATTCCTCCATTCGAAATAATCAACATTATCATAGCATACATCAATGTAGTGGGGAAATGGTCATTGTTTGCTCATTAATAATCACTTTTCCTTACAACCATTTGATATTTCAACATGAGAATTTATAATAATAAATAAAATATCATATTTATCTTATTAGAATCAGTAATGGACAATGAAAATCTCTCCCAATTCAAAATCATTAGCATTACAATGGTGCACAACAAGATAGTAGGGGAATGGCACTATTTCTTCATTGTTTAACACTTTTACAGAAAAAAAAAAAATTGGAATTTATAATTAAGAGTATTCTGAACTTGAAATACAGATGTTTTATATCATAAATTAAAATAATGGATAAATATAAGCTTCCTCAAATAGATCAATAGCTCACCCAAAGCGTAATACCGCCATGAGCAAGAATATGCCATAAAATTTGGAAATGGTTGAGAGAAAGTGTTGCAATAGAAGAAACAACAAGATTCATTGTAGATTAGAATTGAAAATAAGACTCCATTAAAACTCCATTAAATACCTAAGTGGCCTCTCCAAACACCAACTTGGATGGGAATCTTTCACCCTCAAAATTGGCTAAGGCAATAAAACTAGTCATCCACTAGCTCTCACAATTCACAACTGACAATTTCTCAAAATGATAAAAATATACTCTCTTCATTTATTCCTGTATTTTATAAATATAATTATCCTTCTAAGGTTCTCAATCCATCCAAAAAATCAAGCCAATTCTAATTTGGGTGTGTGCTCATGATTTTCCATGTGTCCTCCCTTTCCTAGCCTTCCATCTTCCCCCAATTTGAGTAGGAACCCATTGAGCTTCCCCAAATCACACGAGAGCTCTCTTGGATTCTATATTTCGACTTGACATGTTAGATATGTCATATTTCATCCTTCAGATATGATTTTTGTCATAGGTGTCATATCATCTTCATCATTGTTGTCATAGAGCTAGGGAATCTAATCCAAGTGTCTCACTAGCTCCAAAATGACTATTCATCTCCCATATAAGTTAAATTTATTCCCAATTTCGACCTATGATGAATATAGGAAAGTGTTTTATCCTTCTAAATCATTCAAGAACCTTTAGGATTCCCATGTATTCAAATTGCAAGAGGAGGATGTCATGTGGAACAAAATTTCTAGCTTGTGTGGGACCCGTAGTATCCATGTGTATCCATGCTCCATTGCCGCTTCAATTTTATCTTGTATTTATTTATTTATTTATCTCCTTCATTAAATATTTATTCCATTCTATTGTTCAAACATCACTCATTTTTCCCCCTTATTCCAAATCCCAAAGTTTCCACTCACAACCTAAGAAACTAGTAGTTTTCCTCCTTGGCAATTATTTGACCCTTAGCATCAATTTGAAAAAATCTTATGAATATGGAAAATTTGATTAGGTTATTGTGACCCAATGCAAAATTTGGGACATGAAAAATAAATGAGTCCAAACAAGAAGGAAGTTTATTAAAGCTTCGGAATCATCTCAAATTGCTTTGTTATATACAATGGAACCTAAGAGTTTTCAAGAAGCTAGTGAGGATGAAGATTGGATTAAAGCCATGAATGAAGAGCTTGATCAGATTGAGAAGAATAATACTTGGGATTCAGTTCCTAGAACTACGGGAAAAAAATTAATAGGCTTCAAGTGTGTGTTTAAAAAAAAGATGAATGAACAAGGACAAATTGTGAGGAATAAAGCCCGATTGGTCTGTAAGGGGTATGCACAAGTTGAGGGATAGGATTTTTATGAAAATTTGCACTAGTGGAAAGATTGGAAGCTATTAGAATTTTTCTTACCTATTATAGTCATAATAACTTCAAAGTGTATCAGATGGATGTTAAGTCGGCTTTTCTCAATGGAGATCTAGAAGAAGAAGTCTATATATAGAAACCTGAAGGGTTCCAACTGACAGATAATACTTACAATGTATGAAAAATAAATAAGGCTCTATATGGATTGAAACAAGAATGAAGAGCCTGGTATTATAGAATAGATATATATCTATAGGACAATGGATTCAAGAAAGGTATTGTTGACATTAACTTGTATATCAAATCTGAAGGTGATAATCTATTAGTTTTTTTGGTGTATTTGGATGACATTATTTTTTGATGCACTAATGATACTTTTGTTCATTGGATTTCTGATTCCATGCAATTTGAGTTTGACATGTTAATGATAGGATAATTGTCATTCTTTCTTGGCATTCACATTATTCATAGATCTGAAGGTTTATTTCTCTCTCAAGAGAAGTATTTGAAGGAGATGTTTAAGAGATTTCACATGGAAGATTCGTCATCTATTAGTACACCTATGATTGTTGGCTGTAAAATTAGCAAGGATGATCCCTCACCTGATGTTGATCAAAGAAAATATTAGTTAATGATAGGAAGCCTCTTATACATCACAACATCTCGTCCTGGTATAATGCAAGCTGTTGGAATGGTAGGAATATTTTAGTATGCTCCTAAGAAAAGTAATTTGGTGGTTGTTAAGAGGATATTTAAATATTTGAAGGGAAAAATGACTCATGGGCTCTAATATCCTAAAAATAAGAATCTCCAGTTAACTACATATTCAGATGTTGATTGGGAAAATTATTTGGATGAAAGAAAGAGCACAAGTGGAGGTGCATTCTTCTTGGGTGATTCTTTAGTTGCATGGTTGAGTAAGAAACAAGGCTCGATATATTTATCCACTACAGAAGCTGAATACATTACTAATGGCACCTATTGTACAAAAATATTCTAGATGATCGAGACACTGGCATACTTAGAGGTAAAATATGTTGATCCCATTCCTATCCATTGTGATAATACTAGTGTTAAATTTTCATATGCTTAGCTAAGACATCAGTATATCATTTCATTTTCATAACAAAAACATATAAATAGGATCACTGAAAGAAACAACATCACAAGAACAACACAGATTTATCCTGGGAAAAACCCAGCAAAAGCTTCCTCAATATAGTTGCCCAAAAAGGTAAAAGATAAAACTAGCAAGGAGATCAAAGCCTGATCCTCCTCCTTCTCCTGCTACTCTTCTCTTCTCCACTAATGTGCTACACAAGTGAGAGTGTGTACTCCCAAATGAGGAGTGCTACACCTCTATTTATATTCATCTGCTCACTTAAAATAACTCATTCAACATGTAGGCTCGAGTTAAGTCATGCAGGCTCGAGTTACACATGTAGGCTCAAGTAACCACACTGGGGTGCTAATGACCCACCTTTACAATTAGAGGGGACTACCTCATGACTCTTATTAGTTCTTTCAATTAGGAGCATAGGAATACAAATTAATACAAGTTGTTATTTCGATAGGACCATCGGGGACCACAAAAAGATACATATATAATATTCTTCGAAGTTACAATATTTCAACACTCCCCCTTAACAAGAAAGGTATTCTATAACAACATCAACAACAACAATAATAGGAGAGAGAGAGAGATATGACATCATCAACATCATCAGGGTAACACATCTATAAATCATTGGAATATTTTCAACATCATATAGTCTTTGTCTTCAATCTTCAACGACAACAACTCTTTGATCAGCACTTTGACCTTTCAATCAGCAACAACATCTTTAGCACTTTGACCTTTCAATCAGCAACATCTTCAGTACTTTGATATTTTGATCAGCAACAACATCTTCAGTACTTTGACCTTTCGATCAGCAACATCTTCAGCACTTTGATCTTTCGATCAGCAACAACATCATCATCATACTCTGATCTTTTGATCAGAAACATCATCATCATCATACTCTGATCTTTTGCTCAGAAACATCATCATCATCAAAACATCATTATCATCAAACTCTGATGTTTTGATCAGAAACATCATCATGAAAACATCATCATCATCAAAACATCAACATCATCAAAACATCAACATCATCATCATCAAAATGTCAACATGATCCTTCCTTTCAGAATTACGGGATCAACATGTTTGTGGTACTCAAACGATCCTTCCTTTCGGAATTATGGGATTTTTGGTCTTTACGGAGTTACCAATGATCCTTCCTTTCGGAATTACAGGATCAACACATTTGTGGAGCTCAGACAATCCTTCCTTTCAAAATTACGAGATCAAGTCTTTACGGAGCTACTAACGATCCTTCCTTTCAGAATTACAGGATTTAGGTCTTACGAAGTTACTAACGATCCTTCCTTTTGGAATTATAGGATCAACATATCTGTGGAACTCAGACAATCCTTCCTCTAGGAATTACGGGATCAACACACATTCTCAAGTACCGAAGTCACCAGATCAGTTCTGAATCGAATTTCAAGGATGATACAATCCTACCACCTTCTCGATGATTGAAGTCACCAGATCCATTCTAAATCGAGGTTCACGAATGATACAATCCTGCCACCATCTCGATTACCGAGTCACCAGATCACTTTAGGACAAGTTCCCAGGGATGATACAATCCCACTACAACATCACTACTCCCCCTTTCAGGGAAGGTCTTTCCAAACCACACCAAGATTATCTGGAAAGTATTTGAACTTTACTCGAGACAGAGGCTTTGTCAGCACATCAGTAACTTGTTCATTAGTACTCACATACTAGAGCTGTATGGCTCCCTTCTGCATCATATTTCAAATGTAGAAATACCTAATTTCTATGTGCTTTGATCTGTCATGGAATATTGGGTTCGCTGTCATCTTTATACAACTTTGATTGTCGCATAGAATTACGGTAGTATCCAATTCTAGGTTGAATAATCCTGACAATGGATTCTGAAGCCATATGGCTTCACAACTAGAAAAGCAAGATGCTATGTATTCTGATTCGGTTGTACTTAGAGCAACACAGGACTGTTTTCTGCTAAACCATGAAATCATAGCAGATCCCAAACTATAACATCCACCTGATGTGCTTTTTCTATCTGAGATACTTCCAGCCCAATCTACATCTATATAGCCATACAATCTATACTCATGGCTACCATCATAGTATAGACCAAAATATATAGTCCCTTTCAGATATCTCATCACATGTTTTGTAGCCACCAAGTGAAACCTTCTAGGTTGAACTAGATATTGACTTAAGGTGTTCACAGCAAAACAAATGTCTGGTTTGGTATTTGTTAAGTACATCAATGACCCAATGATCTGTCTGTAATGAGTTACATCCACTAACTCTGATGAGTCATTAGCTAACAACTTCAAGTTGGAATCCATGGGAGTAGCCATGGCTTTGCATTCCAACATATTGAATCTTTTCAATATCTCTACTACATACTTTCCTTGGTTGAGAAAGATTCCTTCTGAACTTTGCCATACTTCCAGACCTAGGAAATAATGCATTAACTCAAGATCTTTCATCTCAAATTCTTCTACTAGTTTCTTCTTGCTTTCCATAATCCATTTCTCATTTCCTCTCAAGAATAATTCATCCACATATAGTAGTAGGATGACAGGTTCATCTTCTACAATATTGAGGTAAAGGTTGGGATCAACTTTACTCTTGGTAAATCCCATGTTTGACAGGAAACTATCTATCCTTCCATACCAAGCTCTAGAAGCTTGTTTTAGGCCATACAGGGCCTTCTTCAACTTGCATATGTGAGTATGTCTATCTTCAACTTCAAACCCTTGTGGCTGCTCTATGTATACTTCTTCTTCAATCACACCATTCAGGAAGGATTTCTTCACATCCATCTGGTATAAGTCCCACTTCATCATTGATGCAAGTTCCATGATAGCTCTAATCGAAGTATACTATGCTACTGGGGCAAATGTCTCTTCATAATCAATTCCTTCTTTCTGAGAGAATCCTTTGGCCACAAATCTCACTTTATATTTCTCAATAATTCCGTCAGCTGCATGCTTTATTTTGTATATCCATTTGGATGATACTATACTTTTTCCTTCTGGATTGGGAACTATATCTCATACATCATTCTTCATTATTGACTGGTGTTCTTCAGTCATTGCTTCTACCCATTCCTTCTTTTGTATGGCTTCTTCGTAGTTTGTAGTTTCTTGATCTATGAGATCACACATCAAGGCTACGTAGTTGGTAAAAGTATTAGGTTTCTTCCTTTCCATTATGGAGCCTTTAGGAGCTCCATATATTTCTGCCTCTCTTATAATTTCTCTTGTCCAAGAAGGCTTTCTCTTTCTTGATATCTCCATAACAGGAGGTTCTTGAGTTTTTGTCATGTCATGTTCTTCAAGAGCTTCATCTTCAGGGAGACACGTAGTTTCTTTATTTCTGGAAGGTGTCTCTTCTTCATTCACTTCTTCATGTTGGCACTTCTTGGATCTCTTGAGGGCTGCCTCTTCATTGAATGTCACATCTCGACTAATTTCCATGTGATGGAATCCAGGAATGTAAATTCTGAATGCTTTGGATACTTCACAATATCCAACAAATATCCCCTTCTTTCTATAAGGTTCTAACTTGGTTCTTTTCTCTTTTGGTATATGAATATATACTGGACAACCAAATATCTTCAGGTGACTTACCTCAGGCTTATTTCCTGTGAACATCTCTTCTAGAGTCTTGAACCCAAGAGCACTATGAGATATTCTATTCTGTACATATAGAACAGTTCTTACTGCTTCTGCCCATAGATGCATTGGAAGATCTTGATCATATATCATTGTCTTCACTGCCTCCATGATGGTTCTGTCCTTTCTTTCCACAACCCCATTCTATTGAGGATTGTAGGGAGTAGTTAGTTCCCTCTTTATTTCGGCATCTTTGCAAAAAGCCTCAAACTCTTTTGAGGTATATTCTCCTCCATTGTCTGAATGGAGTTTCTTTATTTTCTTGTCTGAAAGATTCTCTATCAAGGCTTTGAACTCCTTGAATTTTTCAAACACTTCACTCTTTGCTTTCAAGAAGTATATCCAAGTATTTCTTGAAAAATCATCAATAAATGTGATATAATATTCAAATCCACTTAAGGACGTGGAAGACATTAGACCACAAACATCTGAATGAATCAATTCCAACGTACCTTTTGTTTTAGTTTCACTTTTCAGAAATGGATTCTTGATGTTCTTTCCCTTTGCACACCCTTTGAAAATGCCTTCATGCTTGATCTTCATATCTGGTAATCCCATCACTACCTTATTTACATGAGGTAGAGCTTTGTAATTAATGTGGGAAAGCCTTCTATGCCATAGTTCACTAGAGTTAGTAGACTCATGAACAAGGGTTGTTTCTGAGTGCCCCTTGAGTTTATACAATCCTCCTTCTTCTTCACCAATGATGATTGCATCTGCAATATTCTTTCCTTTGGGCCACATGAGTACTTGGCCATCTATGAAAGACACTCTAAATCCTTTCTTATCTAAAGCTAAGATAAAAAGTAAGTTCTTCTTTAAACCGAGTACATACAATACATCTTTCATCTTTACAGGATTACCTGAATCAAGTTTGTAGCTTGCTTCACCAACTCCTTTGATCAGATATTGAGAGTCATATCCTAGGGATATTTTCTGAGGAGAACTTCTTTCTTCAAGTTTGGACAGAGTTCTCTTTTTTCCTGTCATGTGCTTTGAAGCACCACTATCAATAAGCCAAGTATCTTCTCCAGGTGTGACAGCTCCAGAGAGTGCAGAGAATAGTACATACTCTTATGCATCTTCTTCTCTTGTTTGCTTTCTTAGAGGTCCTTCTTGTTCTTCTTCTTCATATTCATCTTCCACCAGATGAGCATGATATCTTTTGTTGTTGTTGATCCTCCTCTGATACTCTTGCTTCCTTATAGGACAATTTCGGGCAATGTGTCCTATCGTGTTACAATGAAAACATTGAAAATCGGAGTAATCTCTACTTGGAGGAGTTTCTCTTACCCTTTGGACTCTTCTAGGAGGTTGAGACTCCTTGAAATTTCTTCATTTGAATTTCGATTCACCTCTTCTTTTCTTGGTGTGAGTGGCTAGGGCTTGATCATCTTCTTTTAATAAGGCTTCTCTATTTGCAACTCTTGTCTCTTCTTGAATACAGTCTTCCCATAACACATCAAACTTCATGCTTTCTTTTCTGGAACACATCATTTGGATGAAGGACATCCAGGGTCTAGTGAGACCATTGAGAGCAGTCATAACCAGTTCATCTTCATCAAGCTTGTCTCCAATAGCTTCTAGTTGCTCTTTGATCTGAGAGACCCTTGTGAAGTAATCTTGGATGGATTCTCTGTGACTCATCTTGGTGCTCTTCAGTTGATCTCGTAGATTCATCTTCCTGTTAATGTTCCTTCCTTCATACATTCTAGATAAGGCATCAAACATTTCCTTTAGAGTCTTCTTGGAAGACACTTGAGGGATCAAGTGATCTTTGATGGAGTCAGCAATGATCCTTTGTGCTCTAATCATATCCTTTCTGTGCTTCTCCTTGGCTTTAGCTTCTTCAGGTTCTGAAACTTCTTCTTTGGCATACTTATCAAGATCATTCTCTTAGATAATGAGACCAATTATGTATTTCCATGCTTGGAAATTTTCTATGCCTTCTAGCTTGTCCTTAAGCTTAGTGCTTGGGGCCATCTTGTCAGAAAATCACAAAAAATTGAAATTTTGTGGAATGAGAAACTGACCTTACCATGAGATGCGCTTGAATGAGGTGAGTTGACTGGTGTGCTTAGATTTTGGATATTTCAATTCTTCACCTTTCAAATCAGACTTGCAAGATTCAGCTTCTGCAGTTTTCTGGGATAGCTGTCAAACTAGAGTTTGAATTTTTTGGAGACTCACACATCCAAAAACTGTGATTCCAGGCTCAAAATATGTGCTCTGGGAGGGTTCAACTTTCCATACAATCAGTTTTCTGAGACTCAAAATTTTTCTTGAAAACCCTAATTTCTTTCAGGGAGAGAGAGAGAGCTATTTCACCTTGTGAAAGCTGTCATGTTCAGGTTAGCTCTGATTCCATGTTAAATTTTCATATGCTTAGCTAAGACATCAGTATATCATTTCATTTTCATAACAAAAGCATATAAACAAGATCAATGAAAGAAACAACATCACAAGAAATTTATCCTGGGGAAACCCTAAAGGGAAAAACCAAGCAAAAGCTTCCTCAATATAGTTTCCCAAAAAGGTAAAAGATCAAACCAGCAAGGAGATCAAAGCCTGATCCTCCTCCTTCTCCTGCTACTCTTCTCTTCTCCACTAATGTGCTACACAAGTCAGAGTGTGTACTCCCAAATGAGGAGTGCTACACCTCTATTTATATTCATCTGTTCACTTAAGATAACTCATTCGACTTGTAGGCTCGAGTTAATTCATGTAGGATCAAGTTACACATGTAGGCTCAAGTAACCACACTGGGGTGCTAATGACCCACCTTTACAATTAGAGGGGACTACCTCATGACTCTTATTAGTTCTTCCGATTAGGAGCATTGGGGTACAAAGTAATACAAGTGGTTCTCCCGATAGGACCATCGGGGACCACAAAAAGATACATATAGAATATTCTTTGAACTTACAATATTTCAACAACTAGCACCATTAGTATGTCCAAGAATCCAGACCTTCATTCCAATACTAAGCACATACCTATTAAGTATCACTTCTTAAGGGAGCAGGTTACAAATATAATGATTCAATTGAATTTTATTCCCTGTACAGAACATATTGTTGATATATTCACTAAACCCTTACCAAAGACACAGTTTGAGTATCTATGCCAGAAGCTGGGAATCATATCTTATTACAATTAACATGTCCACTTTGATAGGGGAATCTGTGCTATATATTTTTCTTTGATATTGATGTCAAAGGGGGAGAAGTTGTCTTTGCTATAGATGATAAATAGTTGGTGACTACAAGTACAACATGCATCCAGAATTTGAAGGTTGCCGTCAATGACAAAGGGGGAGATTGTTGGAATTATAATAGGTATTGCAATCATATGGAAACATATCAGATTGTGATATGGTTTTCATTGATGGAAAATCATATAATATGATATAGGTACGGATAGGAATCAGACGAATAAGCAAAATATGTGAATCATGTGGTCGGTATTTGAAGGTGCAAAGATCAATGGACATAAGGAATTTCGTTGGTTTAAAGAGCGAGGAGACTAAAAAGGCGTTGAGTTGCAGAATCATAAACTAATTGCCAAGAAGGAGATCATGATCAATGGACGAGGTTGATCATGGAAGCAAATCAATGGCTAACAGTGATTCCATGGGGAGAATTAGCACATATTAATAAAATTCTGATGTGTGCAAATTTTTTATGAAGTCTTCCTTATGGTATTTGAAGTCCACCATCGATATAGACCTAACGATCCTCAATGATTCCACGAATTCAACTAGTAGGTGAGTTAGCGATCAGGATGGGAGCGAAATTTTAATGTAATCTTCTCTAAAAAATCTGGAGTCCACCTTAGATCTGCATGGATCCAGATCCAAGGGTTATCAATCATTTCACTCATTGAAATAGGAGGTTAGTTAACATAGAGGCTGGATGTGAAATTATTGTGATATCCAATTCATCGCAGAATTGAGGTATGTTCTTCATTGAGCATTGCTTGGGACATTGGCCATGTTGGTTATATTTAACAATTCTGTTAAATTAGAACAAGACTAAATCATGAATCAGTCCATTTAAATATTGTTACAGGAGAACCTGGCATGAGAATGAATCCATAAAGAAATCAATGGTTTAGAATAAAAGCAAAAGGAGGAAAGTAGAAGGTGGAAAGAGGAAGGTAGAAAGCGAAAGGAAGAATGCGAAAGATGAGAAATAAAATTCTAAAACAATACGGATTTTTGCAACCCGGATACCTCCAACGGAATGTGGAATGCAAAAAGAGGAAGGTAGAAAGAGGAAATTGTGGAAGTTATTTAAATAAATTGGAAAACCTAGGATCTGCAATATGCATCTGATCTAAGATCGACGATCGGAAATTGGTGCACAAGAAATTGATAGTGCGGAAGAAGTTTAGGGAAAAGGATGTGTAGAAGAATGTGTTTCTTAAGTGCCATTTCATATCAATGGTCAGTAGAGAGGCTACACAAAATCAACGACACAAAAGAAGTCCTAGGGAAAGAATCCTGTAAAACCATAACTGTGGAAACTCTAATTTTTTGAAAGAAGCAAAAATTGCAAAGCTACGTTGCATAAACTTATGATTACACATAAATTCAACTCCTTGTTTCTCATAAGGAATTGAACGATTTTGATTATTTATGAAAATGACCAATCAGGCATACAAATAGGTGAAGAGTTTAAAAATTGAAAAGTATAAATGGATGAGGGTGAAGAAGTGGAGCATGTGCTATACAAGTAGAGATATGGAGAATGAATCATCGTCGAAGAGAGGATTGCAGAATGGAAGAGGACTCTGAGTTCTTTCAAGAATATCCAAAATAGAGACAATGAGGGGAACCAAGGTGCATAAGCAAATCCAGAAGTAGATCAGAACATTGTTTTTATGCATTGTTAAATCTATTTTTCTACATATTGTAATGAACATGTTTAAATCTAAGGAACAAGGGTGGCAGGGTGGTGCTAGGAAAAACATGTTGTCTTCTCTATACAAGTTGGATCCTGTACAAGTGGAAGTTGGTGCTTCCACCCAGTAGAAGCTAGAGAATGTTATTTTAGTGGGTGCAAGAAAAAACATGAGGGTTGGTTCTCTCCGCAAGAAGGAATTTGTAAATAGAGGTTGCAACCTCATTTGAGTAGGTTCTCAGATAAAGATGGATATTTGTCTGTTTATATCATGTGTGTATGATTGATGATCATCATTCCTTATTTTATACTTGTTCCATTATCATAACTGTAAATCTATAATCAATAATAATATTGAAAATATTGAAAATGGTTTAAGATTTACAAATAACTGATTGAATAATTTCAACAAGCATAATAGTATAGTTGATACCCTGGCCATGAAAACCAACAATTTTAAGATCCCAATTTTTCCTAACAGGAACTATGAGATTGAGGTTAGACATAGACACGCCATACCAGTAAATGTAAAGCATTTGCAGGTTTTCGAATATGATCAAGATATTTCTGGAAATGACAGATGAGTTTGCTAATACTAGAATTGATGAGGATAATCAAGAGAAGGAAAATGATAAAAAATAGGAAGATAATGGAGATTTGGGTCTTGGCCCATTAGAATTCTTGAATACTATTAGAGGTAAATAAATTATTCAGTTAAAAAAACTGCATTACCAAAGGATTAGTTCCCTTAGATAAGTTGTTTGACAGTAATGATGTGGCAAATAATCTTAGAGTCACCCAAAATAACTGTGACGTGGAAGATTATAACATTGGAACATATCAAAATACAAGGATGATAAAGTTCTATAAACATCTGACGCCTAAAAATAGAGATAAATATATTGAGGTGATGAAACATTTTTCATGTTTGTTTTCCTAAAGCTATGAAGACCTAAAGTAATATGATACAAGTATCATTCATCATATTATTACCATTAAGAAGGATGATAAACCATTCAGGAAGATGTTGTGAAGAATAAAACCGACACTCTTTCCCCTTATTGAAAAATAAGTGAAGAAGTTATTTGATGCCAAGATTATAGTTTCTTTGAGGTATTCTAAATGGATATAAAATTCCAACCCAATAAGAAAAATAAGTGGAGAAATCATGTTATGTGTGGATTTTAGGAACTTGAACAAAGTATCCTTGAAATATAATTATTTTCTTCTAAAAATGGACCATATTCTGCAAAACATTGTTGGGGAATAGAGGATGTCAATGCTTGATGATTTTTTGGAATATAATCATATCAAGGTACGTCCATATGTTCAAGAAAAAACAACTTTCACCATGCCATGGGGGACCTTCATGTATGCAAAAATGGTGTTTGCATTTATAAATGCAGGGGCTACTTCCCAACAAGATGTGGATATAGAGTTTGTAGAAGAGAAAGATAAGTTCCTTGTTATCTAGATGGATGATATCACAGTCTATTCAAAATATGATATTGAACATTTGAAACAATTAAAACAATTTTTCTTGAAGTGTAGGAAGTTTGGTATTTCTTTAAATCCTAAGAAATACAATTTCACAATGAAAGAAGGAATACTCTTGGGACATGTGATTTCAAAGGAAGTAACTAAAATTGATCCAAGTAGAGTAGTTTCAATTCAAAATATTGATGTCCCCAAGAGAAAAAAGGAGATTCAGTCATTCCATGGAAGTGTAAAATTTTTAGGAAGGTTTGTCTCAAATTTTGCAAAAATAATGAAGTCTATCACTAACATGTTAAAAAATGAGAATGAGGTAAAATGGACTACTAAAGCTAAATGACCATTTGACAATATTAAAAGGTGATAGTTGAAGCACTGATTTTGGTTAGTCCATTTTTTTCAAAATATTTCCTGGTGTTTTCTTTTGCTTCAAAACACACTATTGCTGGAGTTTTACTACAAAAAATTGGGAAGGTTTTCAGTGGACAATTGCTTATTTTAGCAGAGCTTTCAGAGATGTTGAATTCAAGTATAACAGCATGTATAAATACGCATACTCCTTAGTTAAATATTTGAAATATTTTCATAGTCTATATATTTCATTCTCATGTCATTGCCTTTGTTCCTAACAACATGGTGAAAGATATCTTCACATAGCCAGATCTTGAAGGTCAAAGGGGTAAATGGATGTTTTTACTCCTAGAGTATGAGTTGGAGATAATGCCTATGAAATTGGTTAAAGGATAAGGATTGGTGAAATTAATGGTTTAATCAGGTTGTGACTCATTGCATATCAATTACATCTCACACATATCAACCAATATAGTCTAGTAATCAACATTGCATGTATCTAAATATTTCTCTTCATCTCCTTGGTATAGTGATATTGTTTGTCGTATAGAACTTACAAGCTCCACTAGAACTGAGTAAAACAAAAGAAATATCTATAAAGTTAAAGGAATCCAAGTTTTGTATCATGAATAATTGTTTGTATTGGAACGATCCAGGAGGGATTTTGTTGAATTGGTTACTTGAAAATGAAGCCAAATAGACTATGAAATAGTTTAACCAAGATGTTTATGGAGCTCACCACTACTAGAAAGAAATTGTGAACATGATTGTATTGGCCAACCATGTTTTTTGATGTGCACAAGGAAGTAGTGTTTTTTCATTAGTGTCAGATATTTGATGTTAGAATAATCAACCCATAGTTAGCTACCTTAGACATTAATTAATCCATTTTTGTCTTATTTTCCTAGTTCCCATATTCCACTCTATGCAAGTTGTCCTCCACATGTCCTAGATGGTCAAACTTGCTAAAACTAAGTCATGGAGTGCTTGGGAAACCTCTTGGAATCAATTCTTCTTTATTCCTAAACCTCCCTAGCGCATATCTATTTTTTCTGCTTTATTGTTGCTTTTACTGAGTTTTAAGGCAATTGGGAAAGTATGACTAGGTGAAGTTGACTTGTTTTTTTCCCTCATCATCCTCCTCTCTTTTATCCTAATAAAATCATGTATGATTTTTCCTTCCATCACCTATTATCTTGCCTAATTTATTTTTCCAATTTCTGAGCTCCTAGGCAGATTTGGAAACTGCTTTACCTATGGGGGATTTGACTAGATTTAGTAAGCTTGCTTTTGACTAATTTGAATGGCATCCCAATGCATTCAAATATCTCATGTAATTATTTATCATGGCAGCCTATGACTTCACAAGTTTGGCTATTGTACACTTATCCAATACAGGTTAGTTTTCTGCTCCATATTCAGTCTCCTTTGTGTGTAATTTGCATGTGTAATTGGCAATTTTTTTTAGTGTAATTGTTCTAAAAATCGGGTTCAATTTCCACATGGTATCAGAGCCTTTGTATATAGATTTTTCTCCTTTCATATTGTTATTGCAGGTTCGACATCATTGAGTGGGAGCATTCTGCTGATTGAAGGGACAATTTCTGAGCTATGGATCAATCTCAGAAGATCAACTTGACTCCATTTAATTTCTTTGAGTGGAAAGCAGAGATCGAGATACTGTTGAGAGCGAAAGGCCTCTACAGAGTGACTATGGCAATAGAAGAAGATCCCAATGCATTTACATAGAAAATTAAATGGAACAATAGGAGGGATGAGGCCTATGGTCTCCTGTGTCTGAGCATATCCAGAGACCTCCTTTTCCATCTTGATGGATTGACATCACCAAATGAAGTATGGGAGAAGCATGTTGAGATTTTTGGTAAAACATATGAGATGAGAGGACATCAAATCAAGAATGAATTGATCTTCTTGAGTCCCAGCAACTTTGAATCCCTGCAACTCTATTTGTCAATGTATCAGATGACCCACACAGGGTCTCCAAAGAAGGTCATATTATTCCTTGATGAAGTTGAGATCATATAGATATCAAGTGGTAAAGTCATTGCAAAAGGAGTTGCAAATCACACTTCGAAGGTATACACGTTTTCACATTTCCTACCCTACTCAAACCCCTCTGCTCTTCTGATTCATGCTAATGAGGAAAGCAAGATTTGGCATGAAATATTTGACCATATTAACTATAAGTATCTTTCTGGTCTTAGTGAAAAATAAATGGTCATAGGGTTACCAAAGATTAAGTTTTCCAAAGGATTCTTTCAAGGTTGCATCTTAGGAAAACACCCAGAGCATAAATTTGAGAAAGCTAGTCATGAGAGAACCTATGCACCTCTTGAGTTGATCCACAGTGATGTTGCTGGCCCATTTCCTCATATGTCAATGAGTCAGGAAAAATATGCATTGACATTCATAGATGACTTTTCCAGGTACTGCTGAGTTTACTTCCTGAAGCATAAGTTTGAAGTTTTTGGCCTCTTCAAAGTCTTTAAGGCTTTGGTTGAAAACTAGTCTGGGAGGAAACTCAAGGTCCTCAGATCTAAAAATGGTGGTGAGTATGTCAAGTCTAAGTTCATTCAATATTGTGCAGATGCATCATTCTATTCCTTACACACCACAGCAAAATGGTGTTGCTGAGAGGAAGAATAGATCACTAAAAGAGATGGCAACCTGCATGATGGAGGCTAAGACTTTGCCACCAAAGTTTTGGGCTGAAGCTATAAAATATGCAGCCTATATCCAGAATAGGGTGCCTCATAAAAATATTGATTGTATGAATCCTTTGGAAGCATGGAGTGGGCACAAGCCAGATGTGACCCATTTCAAGATTTTTGGCTCAAGGGCTTGGGCTAGAATTCCAACAGAAAAGAGGAAGGATTTGCAGCCCCAAAGCCAAGAGTGTCTATTTGTTGGGTACTATAAAGATTCAAAAGGGTACAAGCTGATAAATTTGAGAAAAAACAAATCCTTAATTGAAAGGATTGTTCAATTCAAACAAGAGCCTTTAGCAGCAGTTGAAGTTGGAGATTTTTCTTCACCACCAGAACCACTAAATGTAAGTGAAGAGATAAATGAGTTTGCTGATTCTGATATGTATGATAATTATGATTTAATTTCATATCGTAAGAGTCCTACAAAACCAAAATGGGAAGCAAAGACCATTCATGCAGTTGGGGAACTAGCTGGAAATCGTAGTGATTTTAGGAGGACTAGATCTCAGTTTGAGAGTGCCCTATGTATGAAAGACCCTTTTTTTGTAGAGAAATGATATCTGATGGTTGAATCAGAACCACATACATATGAATATGCAGCACATGATCCAATATGGAAAACAGCCATGAAAGAAGAATTCAACTCACTCCAGAAGAACAACACTTGGGAGCTGGTTGATCTTCCCCCAGGGAGGAAGCTAGTTCAATGTAAGTGGGTTTTCAAAACTAATTTTGATGCTGATGGTTCACCTTTGAAATATAATGCAATATTGGTAGCCAAGGTCTACTGACAGGTACATGGTATAGACTACAATGAGACCTTTGCACTAGTGGCAAAGATGGACTCCATCAGGCAAGCCTTAGCCATTGTGGCTTCAAAGCAGTGGGAGGTACATCACATGGATGTGAACTGTACTTTCATGAATGGAGATAGTACTTAATATATTTACATGCAGCAGCCTCAAGTATTTTTTACTAATCCATCTCTTATGCTCAACCTAAAGAAATCATTGTATGGGCTTAAGCAAGCCCCCAGGGCTTGGTATGCCAAGATTGATGGCTTTCTGCTATCATTGAGTTTTGTTCGATGCAAGTATGATCCTAATGTTTATTTGAAGCTGATTCATGGTTATTTTATTATTATTGTCTTGTATTTGTATGACCTTCTCATTACAGGAAGCTCAAAGGATGAAATTTCCTCCTTGAAGGATGCAATGAACCATGCATTTTCTATGACTGATTTGGGGTTATTGAGCCAATTCTTGGGTATCGAGATTTCTCAAACCAAACATGGAATAAAATTAAATCATTCCAAGTATTCTTTGGATTTTCTGAACAAGTTCAACATGAAATATTGCAAGCCAAGCAAGACTCCCTTCCTTTTAGGAGTTAAGCTTGAAGAAGCAGGTTCTTCTCCTATGGTAAATAATACACTGTATAGGCAACTGATTGGGTGTTTGCTATACCTTACACATAATCAAACTGATATTTCTTATGTAGTAATTGTGGCTTCAATATACATGGATTTTCCTCATGAGATCCATTGGAGAGCAGCCAAAAGGATCCTTAACTTTGTTCAGGGAACAAGCACTCATGGGATCTTCTACAAAGCTAAATCTGATCTTGATTTGATTGGGTTTACTGACAGTGATTGGGAAGGTGACAACATAGATATAAAGTCAACATAAAGATATGTGTTCATTCTTTCTAAAGGCCTAATCATCTGGTCAAGCAAGAAACAGAGTTCCATTTCCCTCTCATCTACAGAAGCAGAGTACAAAGGAGTTGTAAATGCAGCAACTCAATGTTTATGGTTGCAGGGGTTACTTCGTGAGTGTGGATTCGAATAAGAATAATCAACTACTATATATTGTGATAATAAGATTACCATTCAAATCTGCAGTGATCAAGTTCAGATACAGAGAACCAAACACATTGAGATCCATATGCACTACATCAGACAGCTTGTGCATGATGGCACCATTCACCTACTCTTTTGTTCATCTTCAGAACAAGTAGCAGACATATTCACCAAATTTTTTTGTGAGAAGACTTTCAGCAATCTCAAATCATTGCTTGGGATTTCTGATCATGCTATGAAGCATGATTGATGACAAGATTTTCAAATTTTGTTTTACTGTCCATGTTTAAGGGAGGATTTTTCCCACAAGGTTTTTGCCTCTTTCATTGTTTAAATGGACATGTAGTATGTAAAGGGTTACTAATCCTTGTTGCTAGGCCCTATAATTTTCTGATATTTTACTCATAATTCATGCTTAAGGGGGGGTGTTAGAATAATCAACCCATAGTTGGCTACCTTAGACATTAATTAATCCATTTTTGTCTTATTTGCCTAGTTTCCATATTCCACTCTATGCAAGTTGTCCTCCACATGTCCTAGATGGTAAAACTTGATAAAAATAAGTCATGGAGTGATTGGGAAACCTCTTGGAATCAATTCTTATTTATTCCTGAAACTCCCTAGCCCATATCTGCTTTTTATGCTTTATTGTTGCTTTTACTGAGTTTTAAGGCAATTGGGAAAGTATGACTAGGTGAAGTTGACTTGTTTTTTGCTCTCATCCTCCTCCTCTATTTTGTCCTAATAAAATCATGTATGAGTTGTCATTCCATCACCTATTATCTTATCTAATTGATTTTTCCAATTCGTGAGCTCCTAGGCAGTTTTGGAAACTGCTTTATGCACCTATGGGGGATTTGACTAGATTTAGTAAGCCTGCTTTTGACTAATTCGAATGTCATCCCAATGCATTTGAATCTCTCATGTAATTATTTATTGTGGAAGCCTATGAATTCACAAGGTTGGATATTGTACACTTATTCAATACAGATTGGTGTTCTACTCCATATTCAGTCTCCTTTGTGTGTAATTGGCAATTTTGTTGAGTGTAATTGTTCTAACACCTGGGTTCAATTTTCACATTTGATGGAAAAATATATTTGTTTCCGTTAAATTTAAATCCTATATCTATAGAAGCACCTTTCCAATAGTGGGGACTAGAATTTATTGGGGATATTAATCCAACTTCTTTAAGGAAACATGAATTGATATTGACTGCAATTGATAATTTCAAAAAATGGATTGGAGTTTACTAACCCCGAGGGCCACATATGTTATAATTATTAAGTTACTTGAAGAGAGTATCTTTTCCATATTTGGTTGTCCAAGGAGAATTATCACAGATAATGCCCAATATTTTAAATCCTAAAAGATGATTAGTTTTTGTCATGATTATCGTATCAATATAACCCATTCTAAAACATATTATCCTCGAGGAAATGGGATAGTTGAGTTATCTAATAAAATTTTAATTACTATTACCAAGAAATTATTGCAAGGTAACAAGAATCTTGGGACACTAATATCGTGTTTTCCCTATGGGTAGACAAAATTAACACCAAAAGGTCAATTGGCACTTCACCCTTTCAACTAGTCTATGGAACAGAGGTAATTTTTCCTCCCTCTCTAGGCTTTCCTATAATGATTTTTTTCCAATATCTGGAAGAAGAACCTAAGGATGCTCAAAGAAGAATTAATTAGATGATTAAAGTCTAGGAAATGAGGCAAGCAATATATGATAAAAACCCATATTTTCTAGGAGAAGATGAAAAATGTTTTTGATAAGAGAAGAAAGGATGATGATTTCCAAATTGGTGATTTCGTGTTAAAATGGGATGCTATGAATGAAGACACTGTTAAATTTTTTTATCGTCTATGGAAAGGACCATATACATTGGATGCTTACTAAGGAAATAATGCATTCATTTTACATTATATAAATGACAAATTAGTCAATGGAATCCGAGTAAATGGGAGGTTCGTGAAGCACTATTCTAGTTCAGGAGATTAAGAATTTCATTGTATATATTCATTATACATTTTCATCACAATTGTTAATTTTAAGTTGTACGCCTTGGAAAACACTTTAAAAAAATTGAAGCCCAAAGTAAAGGCCCTAATATTTGAAAAGTGATTGTCATTTTTTTAGAAGAAGTTTTCAGTTTGGATGTAGATATGTAAAAAATAAAGGGAAATTTCTAATTTTCAATGGGTTTTCAATGGGATAAGTTCGCATGTCATAGGTTACAAATCACAAGATGAATTTCTTAGTAAAATCTTGGGAATAACCCATTGGATGAGGGACTCAGTCTATAAGTTCTTTGCTAACTCACAGGGAGGATAGTATCCCAATTGGAGCTAGATGTTGGCATGCAGAAAATTTGGAGGATTTTATATTGTTTTGATCCTATTTGGGTTGAAAAATAAAGGTTAAATGCCCACAAGAATGAGTTTAAGTCATGTAAATTCATGGTTTATCCTTTCTATTTCATAATGCAACCAAGCGCTATGACTAAAGGCTAAAGAGTGAAGCACTTAAGAGAACTTAGCAAAAGGGGAGATAAAATTGGGTGTGACCTGGGGCCAAAGAAAAATGGTTGAAGCATGAATAGGAAAGTGGAGGTATCCAAAGAAATCATATTACCTAGGTCCATCACTGACATGGAGGAGAAAATAGAAAAAATAAAGTTAAGCCAAGTTAGAGGTCAGATTAATGGTGCATATTGGAGGCAAATTCCATTGGTGGTTGTTACGTAATCTGGAGTTCAAAACTATAAGGATGTTAAAATGAAAAAGTGGTATCATATTCTGTGTTGTTTACCATGTGGAACTTCATCGTAAAGTATGTTATCAAAAGCGGATGGATTTAAACCATTTGTTGTTTTCTTCGAAACTACTTTCCATTTGTTATATAAAATGCTATTGGGAAAACAAAAGGTTATTTGTTATTGTGTCGTGGATGAATGAGAATGTAAAAAATGAACCAGTCTTATTTTTCAACCTAGTTCAAAGGTAAACTTCAATGAACTCCCCATTATAGGTAACTTGAAAACTCAACAATATTTGAACTCATGGAACAAATTCAAGTGTTTGCCTTACTCTGTAGGGATTTAAATGAAAAGGAAGAAGTCATAGTTGATAGGGAGGGCATCATTTTTTACCCAATTCTATTTACTGGTAGTATTTACCAGTCTAAAGAATGTTTAATGGAGTCTAAGTCACAGGGAATGGATATATTGAATGTTTTCATTTCTTTTTCATACCCTTTTTGCATTGAGCAAAACCTACACTTTCCTGAGTTTGTCGGTTTGTGTGCAGATAACTGTTCACGGTTTGAGAGATTAATTATGAATGTTAATGGATCAAAAAGTCTTTGTCAAGTAAATTCCAAAGTCATTATAGAGTTTCTATGGCTACCCAAGTAAAAATACTTAGTTGTTCAATGCAGAATATTTAATTAGGGTTTACAAAAATTGTAACCCTAAAGAGAAGGGGATGTGTTTGCCTCGAATTTTAAAAGATGGTTAATCAGTCAGAGGTCTGTATTTTCCTTTTGACATTGGTATTTTCCAAGAATATGCTCAATTGGCATTGTCCATGTTAAGTAAAGTTTTGGTTCATGATTGTGACAATTCTGTTGTAGATGTCATGTTTTCTCTTTACAGTTAATTTGTTAGAGTCAGAGTCAAGTAGAATCATTTGCTTTAATTTTGATGAATTCCTAGATGAAGAAATCCATGCTCAGCTAGTGAATTTCCACAAGTTGAAACATTTTAGATATCAAGCATATCTCCTTAACGTATTCTTATGCTCAAATGTTTTTGAATTGAAGCTTCTGGGTACAATGTTCTCTTCATATCTTCCAAAAATATAAACATCTTTGAATTCACCAACACAATCATGTAGAAGGCATACAAAATTATTTTTGATATTGAATTACCTAGAGAGGTACAAGATATGAATAATATGCTACAATATACACTGGAGAGTAGAATAGGTGACTGGTTTTTGTACAAAGAGTACACTATTAGTAGAGTATATGGCTTTACTGGAGAACCATACCAACTACCAACCTTTTTGACACCAATGGTATTTTCCATAGAATACATAAGTAGGGGTTGTAATGATAATAAGAGCATTTTAGTGCTTTAAAAAAATCATTAGATGTGAAGTTTCCCCTTAAAATTTGGCCCATTTATCATAAAAAATAACTTCATCCTTGTCTGTATTGGAAAATTTGTTGAAGCTTATAGATTTCCACAAAGTTGAAAAAATCAACTATGATCCTCATCATATTATATGCTAGAGGAGAAAAAAATAGAAATAAAGTGTTTGAACACGAGACAATGGAAGGGATCAATAAAATTGCTAATTTATTGAGTTTTGAATAGGACCAAGGGGAAGTAAGTGAGACTAATACATAAGAAATAAATAATCTAGCTATGTTGGTTCAAATTCCTACTAAGTATGATCCGGTTAAAAAAAGATCTATTTCAAAGATTGACAGCATGGAAATTGATGAAAAGTTTTCAAGTAAAAGAATTAAGATAGAACCACAAAAATAAATTGTTAGCTCAGAGAAGTAGAATTTAATTGATTCGAGAAGAGGTACCCTATTTAAAAAAAAACTTCGACATATGCCGCATTACTTTTTTTTTGGATATTGAGAATGTCGAATCTAGCTCTTAATATAAATCTGGGTTTGATTTTCTCTCACAGTATGCATAAAATAAGAAATGTTCCTTAGAAGAAACCCATAATTTATTCCCTCAAGTAAGAAGGTTGAAAAACCAGAAAGTTTCATTGATGTCAACTAAAGATTCAGAAAAGAACACATTGAAATTCGTAATTGGGAATAATGAAGGTATGTCAGAAATGGAATTGAACCAAATTGATGTTTGGACAAAATTAAACTCCATAGGCAAAGATGATATGTTCTCTATTATGATCTTTTACAATCAACCTTGAAAATCTCAAAATTGCAACAAGAAAAAGTATAGAATAAGGCAAATTTGACCCAAATTAAAATGCTACAGGAAGACCTTGTAGCTTTGAGAACAGAGCCATATAATGCCCAATTCACTAAGAAAATTCTTGAAGAAAAGGAAAATACTATGCAAATGTTGAAAAAAAAAATTAAAGTTCTAGGTACTCAACATATACAGTATTCACAGTTGCCTACATTGTAGTAAGAAAAAATACAATTCATCATGGATTACAAGGGGAAAATGTTAAAATTATAAGGGGAGAAGCAGGATTGGGAAACCAAAAAATAAGAATTATTATAAGAAATTATAGTTTTAAGTGCAAACTGGATTGAAGAGAGATAGGTATCATAGAAGCCAGTGGATCAACCTTCCCCTAGTCATGAGAAACAAGCAAGTGAATATGCTACAGAAGAATTAGCAAATTCTATTTCTCAAATCAGTTTAAAGGATGGGGAGATCAAAGAATTGAAAGAGGAAAACTAGAAACTCAAGAAATATTTAGTCCTAACACTGAGGAAAAAAATAAAGATGGAGATGAAAGAAAACAATTGCAAAGAAAAATCAGTGAGACTAAAGATAAACTAATAGGTAAAATACCCTTACAGGGGGATAAGCACTTCATATGGGATGCATTGTTAGTAGAAATCACCAAATTCAAGTCATATTTGAATTATATTGATCGTAAAGGTATTATAGCAGATGTGGCTTTCCAAAGGTCTAAAGTGGTAAATGAAACATTAGATAAGAAGCCCTCAGAAACAACTCAGAATGAAGTTAGTTTTTTTAATAATGTAACTTATGTATAAATGCAGGATTTGGGGATTAAATATAGAAATGTTATTATCATTTGGGAATGAAGGATTATTGGAAAACATAATCATGTCAAAAATGTACATGATAAAGCATATAGTATGCTCCTTCAAGTTAAAAGTTAAAAAAAACTATTTCGAAAAACTTTTTGATAATAATCTCCCTTCCTTTTGGGATGACAATCAAATATTTATTTCTTAGGAACAATATCATAGTTTGTTGGTTCAGAACTGCATGGATCACTTCAAGTTTGAATATCTAACTAAACAATTGAATGGGAAAGCTATAATTGAGAATTAACTGAATATTTCGAGATATTTGACCAATTACTAATGATCAAAGAAGATTGTCCACATGTATCTTACACTTCTTATTTGGAGTTAGAAGTGTTGATGAAAGAAATGATGGATTATGAAATCCCATTAATAACAATGGAAGATTGTGTAAAAGTTTGGTAGGACTAAGTATAAACTACACCAATCATTGACGAATGTCTCGTTTCCAATAACTGTTTTATTCTCTTTATGTATATTTCCTTGCACCCACATGCACTTTCCAAGCCAAACAGATTTGTTTTTCAAGTGAAGCATGCAAATACAGTTCCTATAATTTAGGTGTTTAGTTACAAGAAGTTTATTTTAACAAATAGTTGCTTAGGTTTTTTCTCTCGGAAGTGTTTTGAATAAATTTGGAATTTATAAAGGTATTGGGGTTGGATGCCAAGAAAAAAAGGACTATTGTGCATTGTGATATTTTTTATATATCAATATAATTTGCAAAGAAGAGATGTACTGATCATTTTTAGAAACAAAGATTGATGTGTTCATATCTTCAAGTCTGTAATATTTTCTTATGTGTGTGTTTTTATATTTATCTTAGTATTCCATTAAATGTGTTGTATTCTAGTATTCAATTGAGAGAAAATTGTTTGGAATTCATCTATGGTGCTTTGAATGCTTACACCCTTTGTTATAAAATTTCATTAGAATTCATCCACAATTTGATGCTCTGATGTGATGGACTGCTAATTCTTAATTCAGCTATCATCTTACAACGAGCTTAGTGACTGAAAATATATTGTTAATCTTGCCTCTATTTTTGGAATTTTTTTTATCACTACTTTCCTGCAAATTGAATAATATTTACTTGTAGACTCCATGCTCGATGGTTTCTTCTTTGTTCAGCCATTTTTGTTATATCCCATTCTCGATAAGTATTTTGGTCATGGTTATTTAATGCAATGGATTTTTATTTGAGTGACCTTTTGTTATACCCAAATCATGTCACCAGCATGTGATAAGATCTCTAACACATTTATTTTCCCTCAATCCCAAACTTGAAGTGAAAATAGTGCTCCAAATGTTGATTCTACATATGAAAACTCCAACACCGCTCTTACCCTTAAGCTTATCAGTAGTACCTTATAGAGCACCGCCTGAGTTATGTGGAAGACAGGCGGTGCCACCACCTTTCACCTTTTTTTTTGGTGTGTTTCTCACCTTGCACTGCTATATCATAAGGGAGTATAAGAAGTGTCCTTGGTAAAAAGTGAAAAAAAGAAGGTTTCATGAAGCTTCTAGAACAAAATCTTCATGGCTAGCCTTATCCCTACTCACCTAGGTTAGTTAAGCTCAAGATCCATGATTTGGGTATCTCATGGCCACCTCACCCACCTATTTTTCAACCATTCCTATCCCTTTGAGCCCTATAAAACCAGGCTCATACTCCATGGTTGAGGAGAGAAGAAAAGAGTAAAGTTATGCTGCTGAATTAACATCCTGGCCTAATCCATTAGAGAGCATAGAGGATCAAGTTGGAGCTATTGGAGCTATCAGGGATGAGATGTTAGTCTTGTGAAGGAGTGCATCAACACTGAGGCAAAAAGGTTGTAAGCTCTTTCATTCATCTATTAATGCAAAGTTGGTTCTTTTCCCATATATCTGTTGTGTTATAATCTCACATGTGTATTATCAGATTCCTTAGTCACTGATATGGATCTATGGATTGTTTTCTGGTATCTTTGATGTTGCCATGTGTTTGATGTGTTTATCCATGTATTCCATCAAAGATCTTATTCCAGGCATCTATAGTTTCTAGGGAAAGTCTTCCGACCTAGTTGTGACTCATTTTTTTTGGATCTGAATCATTCAGACCAGAGGAACAACTTCTATCCATAGAAGGTGTGATATTTTTTATAACAAATATGGAAACTCTGCTGGGGAGTACAAGCTTCAGTTGATTTGATCTTCCTCAGTATTCGAACACTTGTCTGAATCTAAGATCCAATCTTCAATATTTTCAGTTAGATCTACCATCTGACTTAGTGAAGTTTTGGTTTAAAATCATAAGATCTCTTCAAATATGAATCCCCTTGACTTTATATGCTCTATATTACTCTTGATTCATCACTTTTAATATTGTTTTCACTACTTCTATCTTGATTTTTTCGCTCTCCTTGTGTTCTGTATTTTTACACGGAACTGCTCATGTGCTTTAGGCAATATGCGGTGCCACAGCCTGAACTAAGTTATCCATAGGTGGTGCCACCACCTGATTCAAGTAATCAACAAGTGGTGCTACTTCAAAAACATCTTTATCAGTGACCCCTTTAGTGCGGTGCCACGTAGGCCCTATTCGAGACTTTGTTTTTTTATTTTTTGCAAAGGTAGATTTTGATTTTGCTTTCAGCCCTGTACTGCCAAGGCTTGTTTGTGTGAATTTGAGTGTTCATGGTTGGAATTTTTTGGTGGTAAGAGTTTGTTTGGTTGAACAATCCAACATTTAGGTTAGGCTTGTTTATCATTCATTGCTTCCATGATGGTTGGTTTTGGTTTTGAAAGGAATAATTGAAAGTGTTGTTTCAGTTAGGTCTCTTTTCGTTCATTGATAAAGACTAAGAGAAAGGTTGCTTGATCATTTTCTTGTTTTCATTTTTCCATAGAGATAGTGGGAGACTTCTTTTTTTCCTTTAAATTTTTTTTTTTTGTTGAGATTAGGTCATTGTTTTTATCGAGCTTAAGTCATTGGATCTTTGATTAGCTTCATAAGCCTTTAGGATTCCTTTGTTCTTTTGTCTCTTTTGCATCATTATCTCATCAAACGAAAAAATATCAATAGTTTAATTTAGATATTTCCATGTTTTAGAGAAAAATTGAAAAAATAGATTGCATATGCATATTGAGTGTTGGTTGTTTTTCTTTTAGGAAAAGAGACTCTATCCCATCCGATTGTTTTCAAAAAATAGTTTGGAGTGTGTTGCTTTTTTTTTCTTGGATCAAGATTCGTTTAATATAGTTTTTGGAGAATTTTTTGGTTTCAAAGCAAAATTGAAAAGATAAAGAATCTCTCTCCTTCCCATAATTAGGCATAATCTAAATGGTAAAGTGAATGAACGTGCATTTCATATTTGCATGGTTTTACTTTTCTGTCCAAATCTCATGCATTCACCTAACTGTCCACCTTAAAATTAATGGTAGCTTTAGGCCTAAAAATTGTATAGAAATTTGAGTGATATGTTAAAGACATGTTCGGGCGTCATTAAACGTAGGATCTCTCATTACGTGTCTGCACTACAACCCGGGGCTCTCATGTTTCTCCCATGTATCATTGGTATATCAAACAGCCTTTCATGTACCCTTGAGATATATAGAAAGGTACTTCACGTACTCGATTGTATATCGAAATGCCCCTTGTGAACGGTTGTGCATTAGACATCACTACTACCGATTTGAGCTCCCATGTACCTGGCGTATATCGGGAGACCCCACTAGGATACCCTGTCCATCTGAGAAAAACCCTTTGGTCATCTTGTGTGGAGAAATACATCGAAAACAACATTCAAGGAGATTACTATCCATGTACCCTTGTGGTATATTGCGGGTTACACTTACTTAACAATTCTAGTGAGAGATCGACTATTTGAGATCCTCCTATCATTTAAGTTTGCTTGTTGGCATGTAGCTTGAGTAGGAGAAAGTTTTTTGTGTGTTATTAGTTTTGAGACCCTAGGTTATTTCAGTAACTAATAAAAATATGGCTGAGTTTCAGTTGAGACAATCTAGAAGGAATCAAGGGTTGCCACCCGATTTTCCTTCTGTTATGGGAGAAATTCCAATGGAATCCATCGACCAAGGAGTTGCAACTACTTCCCACTAGGAAGAAAATATAGTTGTAGAAAGTGGAGACCAATTCACTTCTTATATTAATCCCTTGGTTCAACAACCTCCTATGGCAGATACTTCCTTTCATCCACATATGGAAGGTCATGTTGATAGTCCTGTTCCACTTAAGTATGGCCCAGATGCTCCATTTTGGAAGACTTCTATGGGGCAGGACATTGCCTCATTTGGGGTAAATAGGCCCTCTCCTAAACAATATTCACCAAGTGAAGAAGATTATAGACAAAACCAAGCATATATTCACCCTGCATGAGATTTTCAGGAAATAATGTAGAGATTAGATACAATCTTAGCAACCCCCATACCTCATAAAGAACCTCTTTCGGCTCTTCTTCCTCATAATACGGATCCTTAGCCTCTAGCCAAAATTAAACCTTCTTCTGATGGTCATTCAACATATGGTGAGAATTCTCATAATCCTGGTCAAACCTCCAATTCCGCCCCTACAATTTTGATTTCTAGGTCTGTCTCTAGTCATCCCATACTTTCTATGGCTAGGGGACAACCTTCAGTTCCAATAGTGTTTGTACCTTCTAACACCGGGGGGAAACCCTCGATGTGACCTACGTTACCCACTAATGAAATCATTACTAATAATAGGAAAAAATATGTTGTAGGATAATCCACAATATATGTCCCTCCCACCAACACAAATGTGGTAAACCCTCCTTCAAGTTCAGGTCAGCCCTCAGTGGCGCAACCTGTAGTTCATCAACCCTCATGGGGTTATGGTTATCCATTAAATCAAATTCCTGTAGGAAATATGAATTATCAACTCATCCCTATAGGAATGTCTTATACTAGAATTCCATACCCTGGGAATACTTTTACACTATGGGGGAAACCCAACTGGTATTATATGCTGGCAATGGGAGGAATACCTATTCATACTGCAGGCAGCACCCGAGGACCACCTTCTGGTGGTCCTCCTCTCAGAGGTCCTGGGGGTCCTAGTGGTCCTAGAGGTCCTGGAAGTCCTCCTCCTAGTGGTCCTGGAGGTCGTGGTGGCCCTCCCTTTAGTGGTCTAGGTGGTCCTGGTGGCTTTAATGTCCCTAACCCTAGATTTCAATATTCGGGAAATACATCATCTCATCAGACGTTTCAACAACTTGTATATCAGTCAACATATGAACCTACTAGTGGTTACATGCCTTATCAATATTACAAGTACATGGAATCCAATCGTCAGTTACCTTTTCTAGAAACTTTGGACTTACCTGATTTGCCCAAGTTGATTAATGACCCCATTCAACACAATCCTTCATGGCCTGCAATTCTAGTAAAGTTTCCATCAAAAATCTCAAAATTCAATGGTAACCAGAGAGATGATCCCAAAAATCACGTTATGACTTTCCATCTATGGTCTTCATCGAACTCCTTGATGGATGATTCTATTTGATTGAGACTCTTCTAGCGCACTTTGACTAGTACGACCGCGAAGTGGTATATTGAACTTCCATGACATTTGTTTGTGGATTTTAGTGCATTGGAAACTATCTTCCTCTCACACTTTCAGCTACCCATTCGTTATGAAATGGGTATAGACCTTTTAACCTCTCTATTTCAAAACACCTCCACACACATATCGGATCACATCCATGAGTGGAGAAGGTGGAGAAGGCTCATTAAAGCTCCTATCCCAGACCGACTCTTAGCTGATTGGTTTAAGAAGTCTTTGTTTCCACCCATTGCCTGAGATGTGGCTATGGGCGATGTTGTCACTTAAGAGAAGACTATTAGTCATGCTCAGTATCTGGATTTGGTGTATTCCTAGTCCGAAACACTGTATGACTTGATCCCTCAAGATCCTCACCCTAGCACTGATCCTGTTAAGCCACCAATAGAAACTCTTGTTGATGGAATTGTTGGTTCAATCCAACCCTCATTAGTAGCGAAACCTGCCAAGCAACCCAATGCTTCTGCTACTACTCCTTCAACTCCTAAGGTTTTTTCCGAGGTGAATTCTATTCAAAGTACACAAACACCTAGTAATAATAAAAACAAAGGTAAAGGAAAAACAAAAAACCTGGAAACCAACAAGAGAACCTGAAACCTACAACCAATGAAAATGATAAAGGGAAGAGAAAAGAAAAATATCCATGTCTGTTGTGCGGTGAGGATCACTTCATGAAGGAGTGTCCCCGTCGTGAATAAATCAATAAATTTTTGAAAACTAACCCTATCCTAACAATTCTCACTGATCCTTTCCCTTCTCAGTAACAACTGATAGACCACATGTCTAATCATGGAAATTCTATTTCTTCAAAGGAAATCCACATCATGTCCTCAGAAATTGTTAATTTACAAAATCGAAGTTAGAATTATGGAAAACCTGCAGATAAAAAAGAAGATAATTCTTCTTTAGATAAAGCTCCCCCTACTAGTTCTCCCACGTCCTCATCTAATGGTCCCCTAACTATCGAGAAACCTAATCTGGACATGATTTTGCATCCACCCAAGAGTACTCTTAGAAAGTCTTTTTTCAACCCTAATTTCCGATCTACACAGTTTTACAATGTCATTGAAGATCTCACTCAGGAACCATGTGCAATGTCTACCTTGGAAGTACTCCAAAGTTGTCCTACACAACACAAAATCCTATTAACCATGTTAGGATATTTAGACCTAGACAACACTAATTTGATTCATTTCAATGTCAAGAACTATAAGTGTAGGCTGCCTCACCAACTCACTTTTCAAATCATAACAAAAGTAGTTGGGAAAAAGGTCTTTAGAACTTTCCTAGGTGAAGGAGCCTCGACTTTGGTTTTGTCCCTATCTTGTTGGAAATCCATCAGCTCTCTCGAGCTTATGAAATCATTGAAAACATAAAAGCCTTTGATGGATGAGGTTTCCATCCCCACGGTCTCATACCTGCACTTTCGGTCAATCTTGGGGGAAAAACAGTTTCTATTCAAGTGGAAGTGGTGGATGCCCCTTTAGAATACAATCTCCTGCTAGGAAGAAATTTGTTTTATGCCATGACTGCTGTCACTTTGATGGTATTTCAAACCCTCCAATTTCCACATATAGGGAATATTGTAACAATTGATCATCTTGATTTTTGTATGTCGGATGTTACCACCCCTATGACAAATAACATCCCTATGTTAGGTCAGTCCCTTCCTCCTTACCAGTCAATTTGGGTAGGCATGTTGAAGGATTCTTCCCTTATAGGGTTGTTTCAATCAGCTCCTCCTAACATAGAAACGACAATAGTTAATATGATTTCTTCGTTTGGTTATGATACCAAAGGAAAAAAAGTTGGTGAGTCAACCTCATTGAGTCCACATGAAACATTGTACAACGTTGTCCAATCCGTGTTTGATGACCACAGTGATGATATTCATTTGGTGGCTTTGGACCCTTACCACCTGCCCTACTAGTTAGAACCCTCTCTTCCTACTCTGGATTATCTCTCCAGACTTTTCCTTCTGACAAGTCCATCATGGATATCATGAGTACGAATGAATCCATATGGGAGGATCACCATCACAGATCCTCGTTCCTCCCCAACACCAGTTCGACAGACCATGATTTTGTATCTCTATTTAGTATTGATATTTTCCATACTCCTCAAACTCCTATATTGTTTTAGAACATTGAATATGTAGGAAATCTATGCAACATTACTAAAATGAATCCAATTGACATATCAGTCAAGCCTGTCACTCTTGAACATGTTCATGTTGGGAAGAACTTCTTAGTAGAAGAATCTAAATCATACAAAGCACTTTTCAAGGAATTTTGAGATATTTTTGCATGGTCCTATGAATAAATTCCTGGGATAGACCCTTCTATCATGGTACATGAAATTGAAACCTATCCCATAGCAAAACCTGTCAGGAAAAAACTAAGGCAAGTCCATCCACGAAAGGCAGCGGCTATCAAAGCTGAAATAGAAAAACTTCTGAAAGCAGGTTTTATTTATCCTATGCCCCTGACATAATGGATATCAAATGTTGTCCCTGTTAATAAAAAAATAGGGCACCATTAGAGTTTGTATCAATTTCAGATATTTGAACAAAATTTGTCCCAAAGACAACTTTCCAACTCCACATATCGACCAGATTATCGACAACTGTGCTAGAAGTGTCATCTTCTCATTCATGGATGGATTTTCGAGCTATAATTAGATCGAGATATTGCCCATTGATCAGGACAAGATGGAATTTATTTTCCCATGGGGAAATTTTTCGTATAGGAAGTTACCATTTGGCCTTAATAACGTTGGAGCTACATTTCAGCATGCTATGTCCTACGCATTTCATGATGTCAAACATATTGTGGAATCGTACCTTGACGACATCCCAGCTCATTCACAACGACGGGAGGACCACCCTGGTCATCTTAGGGATATTTTTTCTGAGATGTTGTCATTATAATATATAGCTCAATCCACATAAATGTGTTTTTTGCATTGAGATGGGATGTCTCCTAGGATTTGTGGTTTCTACGGATGGAATCTAGATAGATCAATTGAAAATTCCAGCTATTCTAGCCTTACAGCCCCAACCAATCTCGTTGAAATCCAAATTTTGCGGGGGAAGGAAAAATTTCTCTGTCATTTCATTTGCAATTTTGAAGACAAAACATATGACTATATGCGTCTCCTCAAAAAGGACACTCCGTTCTTTTGGGATGACCAAGCCCAATCCACCTTCGATAATCTTAAGCACGCTCTGACCCATTCACCTGTGATACAACCCCCAGATTATTCAAAGTATTTTCTCTTATACATTGTTGCATCCACTACTACCATTGTGATGGTTTTGGTGCTGGAAAATCTTGACAGTCAGGAGCACATGATCTATTACACCAGTAAGAATCTCATAGATTCTGAAACTCGATACTCACATGTGGAGAAGTTAGCATTGGTCACGTCATTGTTGTACAAAAATTATGCCACTATATCTTGATTCACACTACCACCATATTATCATATTAGAACCCTATGTATTACATCCTGACTCATCAAGTGCTAGGGGGGAAATATTCTTAATGGATAGTCATCCTACAGGAATTTGACCTTGAGTTTTCCAAAGCCACGTCAAAGAAATCCTTGGTCTTTGCTGAGCTAATGTGTGATATTCCATGTGCTTTGATGGATTATGAGCCTAGTGATTCATTCCTGGATGAATGCCTATTCTTGATAAGTACGACTGATCCGTGGTATGGATATTTAATTATTTATCTCCAGTCACAGAGATTTCATCCCACTCTATCCCATGACGATCGTCGTCGTATCCGTCACCATGCAAAGTACTACCTTATCCTGAATGATACTTTGTATAGGTGTGGTATCCATTCCATTATCCGATGATTCCTTACCCATGAAGAGGCTGAACAAGTCCTGAATGATTGCCATTCTAGAGCATGCAGCAGTCATCTCTTTGGGATGGCTACAACCCAAAAAATCCTTTGTGCTGGCTATTTCTGGCCTTTAGTCTTTAAAGATTATCACAATAATATTAAGAAATCCCCCCCCCTACCAACATTTCTATCTGAAAAAAGTGCACCCACCCTGCTCTGTTACACCGCGTCATTGCCATTGGCCCTTTTTCCAAATGGGGGATCGATTTTATGCATTGTAATCCTACCTTAGCCGGGGGGCATGGTTACATCATCATATTCATTGATTATTTTATGAAATGAGCAGAGGCTATGCCTACATATGCAGAGGATGGTAATATTTTCTCCCTCTTTCTGTTCAATCATGTGATAACAAGATTTAGAGTCCCACAGTCTATAGTTATTGATCACGGATCAAATTTCTAGAATCAGATAATGGAATAATTGAGTGCCAAGCTGGGTTTTCGTCATGAAAACTCAACACCCTATTATCCACAAGCTAATGTGCAAGTCAAGTCCATTAATAAATTTTTCAAAACCATGTTGTGATGGATGGTTGGAGATCACAAATCCAACTAGCACCACATCCTCTTCTCCGCTCTTTGGGATTATAGGACTTCAATAAAAACAACTACTGGTTTTACACCCTTCTAATTAGTTTACGGACTAGAAGTTGTCTTGCATATTCAATTTTAGGTTCCATCTTTGAAACTTTTCGTTGAACTTCTCCCAGATACTTCTACCGAGGAAGAGAGATTCCTATACCTAAACAATATTGATGAAACTAGATGAGATGCTTCCTTAGCCAATGAGGCACATACGAAACGTGTCAAGGCGTAGTATGACAATTCTATCCATCCTCGTATTTTTTAATGAAGGTGACCCAGTTTTGACCTACGATCAGAGACATTACAAACTAGAGAAAGTGAAGTTTGAATCAATGTGGTACGGTCCCTTTATCATTTCCAAAGTTTTAGAGAAAGGGGCTTATGAGCTTGTGGACTATGATGGAATCCCCTTCGGGAAACCTCGCAATGGGTTGTACCTGAAGAGGTACTATGCCTAGATCGTTCATGTATGCTACCTTGTATATATTTACATTGTTTGAATTTTTTGGTGTGTGTTTTAATATTTTCAATATGGTTTTGAGTTTAGTGTCCAAACTGTTTATACCATGTTTTGGTTATGCAGAATAGATGGATTTTTATGGCTTCATTGATGGTGCTAGCTACCATACCTTGAACCTTTCCTCGACTGCTTGGGTTCTCTATTCCCCATCTCATCATTTGGTCAGTTCAGGAGCAGATTGTATTGGTCCAGCTACCAATAATATTGTCAAGTATCAAGCAGTCATAGGTCTACTGACTGAGGCTGCATCCTGGGACATTCATGATTTGGTAGTTTTCATGGACTCACAATTGGTGGTTTTTCAGTTGAACCATGTCTATACCATCAAGAACCCGGTGCTTCTCTGTCTCTTCTAGAGAGTACGTTTGTTGGAGAGGTCATTTGAAGTAATTACTCATAGGCATATCCCTAGGGCAAAAAATGCAGTTGCTGACTCATTAGCAAAATATATCCTAGAATGGTGTATTTCTCATTCATAACTTGAAAATGAAACATGGTTCATCATAAAATAAACTGAAGAAACATAAAACTCATGTAAATACATTTTCCATTTGGAACATATAAACACCGGAAATAAAATTATATATATATATCTATATATATATATATAAAGTGTTTTACAAAAATAGGTCACAAGACCTCGTTTGAAGCACTCTGGCTTTCAGTAAGTACAAAATCATACAAAATCCTGAAGCTATATCAACTTTTAGTAATACATCATGTAGAACTATCTACTGGTGCTTGTGATAGCACATCACAACGTTTACTACTCTGCGCAACATTCAACTAAAGTGACATGGCATGCCTGCAGTGTGCCTCTGATACCTCTTGGGGAGGTCATCAATCGATGCATCAGGTATATCTAAAGTCAACCTTTCTAGGTTCTCCTCTAACTCTCCCATTGGGTTGTCACCCTGTTGAGCAAACTTAGCTCTCGCTCGTCTGTCCAATGGGGAAAATACCCCAGGTCGTGCTAGTCCAACATCTGCATGAAGATTTTTAGGTCTTGTTACTACACATAAAAAATAAAAATACACAAATTTCCATTTTAGGGTTTTGTTTCTTACCAATGTCTCCCCACTGTGCATCAGGTGGAAGTGGTAGATTAGGGTCACCCCTAAATTCAATACCTGCATATGTATAATCCTCAAACATGAGGATTTGGTCGTTCAACCAGTAGAAAAATGGAGCCCCGAACTTCACTTTGTCCCTGCTACTCCAGTGCAGGCCATAATTTCAACCCACCTTAGCATACAAGGGTCTCTTGCCCTCAAATCTATAAATACCACATGGGGCCTCAGGTGAGGGACCCGCTCAAAGAATAAACATGATAATATGGATCCATAGCTAAGTTTTCTCAGCTCTCCTTGCCGACACTTGGTCAGTTGGTCCTTGAATACTGGAAGTAATGCTTCTTCCTAGTTAAAGACAGTAGGTGCCATGGCCTCTATAGCATATAGTATGTGTGCTCTAGAATCCTGGTGAGCTCCTTGGCTCCCAGCCACCCTCTGCATAGTGAAAAGAACTATACGGAGAGGATCTCCCACCACTGCCTTAATGGGAATTTTCTTCCCATACATTCTAGTACCAGGTCTACAGTGACGGTTGATTAACTCATGGGTGGTTACGTCCCCTCCACAGGAACTAGTTAGTGAAATAGGACCACCCTGTATGGATAATCTTGTCAAAAAGTAGATATCCTCTACCTTGATCGTCAACACATGGGCTCCCACCTCAAAATATTGCTACTCCAGGTTCCACAAATGAAGGATATACTCCAACAAGTGCTCATGGGACACCATGATAGGATTGCAGAAGAATTTTAGGAGGCCACAACCCCTTAATGAAACTATGCACCCCGCATTTCCCTCGATGAAGGCATCATTAGTGTCATGTTTCCATTCTTTCCAGATAACCATTTTTTATCGGTTAGAACCTACCAAAAAAAATCAATGGGATAATTAAAAACATAATCAATCACCAAAATCATTGAAAATCTCTTATTTTTTCTTTCCCATTCAGTTTTCCACACTCACAACTGGCACCACCTGAACACGTTTTGCACAAAGTGATGGCATCCCCTGAGTGTAGCTAAACATGCATGGTTCTTATCAGGCACCTCCTATCCCATAAGGAGCAGGAGCGGTGCCCATATTTTGGATTTAGGGATTTCTTAGAATTGCCAAAAAACCCCACAAAATAAAAATTGAATGCATTAAAAGGAAAGGCTAAGGTTTAGTCATTTACCTGGCTCAAATGGTGCTTGAAACGGATGGTGGAATCTCTCGAAATCACTGACTGAAGATCTGGCTCAATTCTCTCCAAAATACTCTCACCGGGTGGAGTAAAAATGGGAACAGTAAAGTATACGGGGAGTTTGTTTTTTACTTTTTCATACTTCCATAAAATGGGGAAATTCCCCGAGCATTTGTTTCAACACTTTTGTCATGCTCTTAGAACTCAACATCAAAGTTCTGAGTCTTTTTTTTATTCTTTTTAGGCTCGTAAAACTTCTCATTGTGAAAAAGAAACCTAATGGAGTCTCCTTTAAACTCTTTTCGGACTCCTTAAATATGAAAATATTGTCGAGTACTTGTCTTATTCATACTCGTAAAATTATTTGAAGAGTCATCTCTTTGACAGTAGGCTATCTCTTTTTCGATTCAGATAGACTATTTATGAAAAAGGAACACTTCAGCCAATCATCACTGGAAGAGTTCTCTTGGGTATTATTTTACACTTTTTCGGGCCCTAGAGACTAAATCATATGAAAAAGTTCCCTTTGGAGTTTTCTTTCGTCTTTGTTCAGACTCTCTAAACATGAACGATACCAATTTTTCATTCATTGGACTCGTTAAACTAAACACAGAGAGACTCGTTCAAGGAACGAACCCCTCCTTTCTCAGGTTCGTAAAATGTATGAGAATGGACTTATCTTCAGATGAGCTAAAATGAGTGTTTGTTACCCTCTTTGGACTCGTAAAAATGAAAAGAGGAACTCATCAATCATGATGAGGGAATTAAGGGAAGGGAATCATTTTGCAAATCAAATGGTAGTTGTTTGTCACCTTTGAACATGGCACTTATCTACATATCATTTAGTCAATTGGGTATTCAGCTGACTTCCAAGTCGATCCACTTTCATGAGTCATGTCACTCCTTTGAGCCTTTCAAAAGAATGCATTGTCCACAGTCGTATTGTGTGTCCGTCTATTTTATTCATGCTTCCAAGTCTTTTTGTCATACCGCTCGATGTTCAAAGGAAAAAATAAGTTTACCTCTGCAGTTAAAACAACCTTTATGTCAGTACTTTGAGTCAGTCCTATGGTTACATTATCTACAACATTCCATAACTTTGTTCCGAGTTTCGTATCGTTGATTTGGGATTCATCATGGCCCTCCTTCGACGAGACTATTCCTATTGACATCAGCTCATCATCTGGGAAATAGTCTTAGAAACAAGTTTAGTACCTTGAGATCTATATGCCTCAATGACAGATTCTCTCTCTCAACATAGGTTCACATCATTGACCTTTGATCGAAAGATTCCACTGGGTGTTCAACATCAAAGAATCTATTCACACTCAGTAGATTGTACTAGGGTACCTTGGGAATCATTGAAATCAATGGTGATCTCCCTCACACTTGTTAACGATTCACATCATTGGCCGATAATCAAGTGGTTTCTACCATGTTCGACTTTAGAACATTGTAATCACATGGATAGATTCGTACTTTGTGGAATATGAGACGAAGACCCTAGGTATTTGTTAAGACCTCGTAGCTTTCTCCCCAGGTTGCGACGGAGTATATTGTATGAAGTACCAGCATGGATCCACATTTTTATGCTCATGGCTATGCTGAAATTTGCATCTATATGACATAGATCTATAGTGTATATCTGGGATCTATGTCCAAGTTTGAGTCCTCTATCACATGGATCTACGTTGTATTCTAGTAGCCATGTTTGTTCATTCCTCTCATGGATATTCCTTGTATTGGTCTGCAACCATGATGAGGTTACATTTACTGATGAGTCAAAGTATTGATGTATTGCATATGCCTACTCGATGATACTCTCCGATCAACCTGGCTCTTACCTTGAAGTGATAACTTGCTCTATTAAATCTCTCGCCTATTGTATCCCTCTAGCCTCATGCTTTGGGGGGCATTCTGTAATACCCAAATCCTGTCACCAACATGTGATAAGATCTCTAACACTCTTATTTTCCCTCAATCCCAAAATTGAAGTGAAAATAGTGCTCCATATGTTGATTCTACATATGAAAACTCCAACACTGCTCTTACCCTTAAGCTTATCAACGATACCTTATACAACACCACCTGAGTTATGTGGAAGACAGGCAGTGCCACCACCTTTCACCTTTTTTTTGTCTTGGTTCTCATCTTGCACCGCTCTGTCATTAGGGAGTATAAGTGGCGCCCTTGGTAAAAAGTGAAGAAGAGAAGGTTTCACGAAGCTTCTAGAACAAAAGCTTCGTGGCTACCATTATCCCTACTCACCTGGGTCAGTTAAGCTAGATATCCATGCTTTGGAGATCTCATGGCCACCTCAACCATCTATTTCTCAACCATTGCTATCCCTTTAAGCCCTATAAAACCAGGCTCATACTCCATGGTTGAGGAGAGAAGAAAAGAGTAAAGTTATTCCGCTAAATTAACATCTTGGCCTAATCCATTAGAGAGCATACAGGAGCAAGTTGGAGCTATCGAGGATGAGATGTTAGTCTTGTGAAGGAGTGCATCAACACTAAGGAAAAAAGGCTCTAAGCTATTTCATTCATCTATTAATGCAAATTTGGTTTATTTCCCATATATCTATTGTGTTATAATCTCATATGTGTATTATCAGATTCGTTAGTCACGGATATGGATCTATGGATAGTTTTCTGGCATCTTTGATGTTGTTGTGTGTTTGATGTGTTTATGTAGGTCTTCCATCAGAGATATTATTCCAGACATATATAGATTCTAGGGAAAGTCTTTCGACCTAGTTGTGACTCATTTGTTCTAGATATGAACCATTCAGACCAGAGGAACAACTTTTGCCCACAAAAGGTACAATATTCTTGATAACACCTTTGAAATAGCATTCTCATAAGGGATCCCCCTTTGGATTGAAATGACCAACTTCAAATTCTAAATATTGGTTTGAAGGTTATCTTGGAAACTTTCTTCCACAACTAGAGGAATTTTTTTAGAGATAACATGTGGATTGTTTTCTTCTCTAGTTTTGTTTTGTTGTAGGTTCCATATAGGATGGAAACTGGTGCACAATTTTTTGATTGTTTGACAAGTTTTGGGAAGTTTTGGGTATAGACGCTCTTTTTGGTATACATAAGCATTTACCCAGGTCTTTCCTTTAATAAAAGTGTGTTTCACTTATTGCTTTGTTGTATACAGAATGCAATTGCATCATTTCCAACAAAAAATTTGTTGATTTTGTTTCTTTGACTTTGTTTCTGTTGAAAGTTTTCAAATCCATATGTTGGTTGTAGTTATGCTTTGGTATTGGTAAGAAATTTTCAGTTTTTTTTCTCACTTTTCTTCTCTTTGTGACAAGTTAGTTTTTTTCATTAAGGCTTCATTCTTTTTCTACACTATGAATTTATAAGTTTCCCCTATTCATGCATTAGTTGTATCTAACTATTTCTCTTCCAAGAGAAAGATAATTGATGTTCTCACAAGTAAGAACTAATGGAGATTAGTTAAAGGTGATCAAACAAAAACAATCAATGCATAAGAGTTGGAAATATAGGAAGCTCGACGTGATAAAGTAAGTGGAGTCATTAGAAAAAAAAAATTGGATAATCTAGAAGTACATATCCAGGATGGGTCTATCCCCATTGAGGCATGGAAAACCCTAGATTATTTATTTTATAAAAGTGATTATGTTTCTTCTTACTATACTGAAAATAAAAGCCATGATCTAGACCCTAAATATTTTGATAAAATAGATTCATTTCTTGTTGAAATTAAAAGCTATAATGAAAAGTTAAATAATGGTGGTAAAGGTTACAAGAAGAATGATAATTATTTTACTATACTTGTTGAACAAAAGTTACCTCAATTTTTTATCTGTTAATCCAAACTATGATTATAACTATTACAATGTATAAATGAACTATGAAACCAACTTTTGCAGATTTTTGTAAATGTTTGATAAATGAGCAACATAGATTAAATGCTTCTAGTCAACTCTCTAATAGTAAAGTTCTAATAGCACATAGTAAAAGAATCATAATACAATATTTAATAAATATTCCAAACAACATAATGAACAATCAACATCTTCTAATGATGATGCTTATAACATAGTGTCTAATAAAAAGAAACTGTAAAATCATTCTAAGTATTGTGGAAAAACCAACCACCTTGAAAATATTTTCTTTAAATGGAAACATGATCTTGAGAAAGAAAAGAAAAAGTAATTTGAAGAACAATAGGTAGCCCTATGTTCATATTATGTTCAATGTAGTAAAGCGTCTTTCTATGAAATGGATAATGGATTCTTATGCAACTAACCATATGTCTAGTAAAAATTCATTATTCAATTCTAATTATGACACCAAAAAACACAGAACACATAAAGTATCTATAAGTGATGATAATTGTATTTCAATTTTAGGATCTGATTATGTTAATTTTCCTAATGGTACTTTGGAAGACGTGTTTCATGCTCAAGAAATTCTGATAAACTTGATATCTATTTATCATGCATGTCAGAAAGGTTATAAATTTGAATCTTGGCATAATAAATCTATGTTAAAAGATATCAAGCATAACTTCAAAATTGTGTTTTATGGTCCTCTTGATCATAATGCTAGATTATATAAGTTTACTAGTTTTAATTCAAGAAAAAATAAACATTTTTATTCCTATTTTTTCATGTTGATGAACCATTTAAATTATGGAATGAAATGTCATTTCACTTGAATTATAGTAAAATGAAAATGATGTCTAAAATGGTACATGACTTACCTTCAATTTCTTTCACTAATTGTGTTTACGAAGGTTTTCTTCGTGGTAAACATCATAAGGAAATGTCTATAAAGGTAAAGTTGGGCATGTTAAAGAACCATTCCAACTAACTGATGGTTATATTTGGGGTCCTCTTGAAACTCCTTTGTATCATGTAGTCTACTTTCTTACTTTTATTGACGACTTTGTTTGTAAATACTTGGTTTATTTTTTGAAGCATAAAAGCATTAGAGGAAAATTCAACTCAAAATGGGCCTCCTAAAAAAAATTAATAAAATAATAGTTAAAATACTAAAATAATATTTATCAATTTTGGAGGAAGAAAAGAAAAAACTACTTTTTTGTTTGTATTTTCAACATATCTCCCCGTGTTTTTCCTCAAATTTCGATCGGGAGAGCTCGTTGGACGCGGAAACATCATTATCACGTTTTTTAGGTATTTCTTGTTTTTGGGGTAGCAGGGTCCGTCAAAATCATTCCGAACGCGTACTTTTTGGATGGAGAATTTAATTCCGCATCCAACGATCTCTCCAAATCGAAATTTGAGGAAAAACATGGGGAGATATGTCGAAAATACAAACAAAAAAAGTAGTTTTTTTTTATGATACCTATCCCCAAATTTATATTAAAAAAGTGTTTAACACCTATATGTTATTTCAAATTTAAATCAATTTCATTGGCTAACACATGATGACATGTAATTTGAATTAGAGTTAAAAGGCCCATTTTGAGTTGAACTTTCCCCTAATGTGAAACCTTTGGTATATTTCAAGATTTTAAATCCATGGTTGAAAAACAATATGGTAAAAGAATTAATACATAGAGAACTAATAATTGGAGGGATTCATAAAAAGGAATTTAATGCATATCTATCTAAGCATGGTATTCAAAATCAAAAGACTTTTCCTTATACACCTCAACAAAACAGGGTAGAAGAAAGAAAGAATAGAACATCTTTGGTTGAAATGGCTAGCTCTATTCTAAAGAATTACAAAAACATTTTTCGGTTGAATCTATTTGTTGTGATAACTATATATTGAATAATGTCCCTACTAAAGAATTTTTGTAGGTTTCTTCCGAAGAAAAATGGAATGGAAAAAAAAAACCGATATTGGTAACTTTAAGATATTTTGTAGTGAATTTTGGGCACACATTCCAAAAGAAAAATGGAAATAGTTGTGGAAATTGAACCCAGGTGTTAGAACAATTACACTCACAACAATTGCCAATTACACATGCAAATTACTCACAAAGGAGACTGAATATGGAGCAGAACACTCATCTGTATTGAATAAGTGTACAATAGCCAACCCTATGAAGTCATAGGCTGCCACAATAAATAATTACATGAGATATTTGAATTCATAAGGATGCCATTTGAATTTGGTCAAAAGCAGGCTTACTAAATCTAAGCAAATCCCCCATAGGTGCATAAAGAAGTTTCCAAAACTGTCTAGGAGCTCACGAATTGGCAAAATCAATTTGGCAAGCTAATAGGTGATGGAAGGACAAATCATACATGCTTTTCTTAGGAGAAAAGGGTGGAGGATGATGAGGACAAAAAACAAGTTAACTTCACCTAGACAAACTTTCCCAATTGCCTTAAAACTCAGAAAAAGCAGGCAATAAAGCAGAAAAAGCAGACATGCACTAGGGAGGCCAGGAATAAAGAAGATTTGATTCCAAGTGGTTTCCCAAGTGCTCCATGACTCAAATTTAGAAAGTTTGACCACTATGGATGTGTGGAGGACAACTTGCATAAGGTGGAATATGGAAACTAGGCAAATAAGACAAAAATTGGATTAATTAATGTCTAAGGTAGCTAACTATGGATTGATTATTCTAACAATAGTTAGAACACAAGTCTCACAAATTTATTTTCATTGGTTATTGTGAGGATTCCAAAGCATGCAGGTTTCTTAATCCATCTAACGTAGGTATTATCATTAGGCAAGATGTTGAATTTAATGAAGTCTCTACTCCTCAGTTTGTTGAACCTCATGTTACCTTGAATTTTCCTTCATATTTTGTTACTCTTATATCTATTACCATTTTTTATACTTATGTGCCTACCCTTGATCCTATTTCACCTTCTTCTTCAATTGATCCTCGTAAATGTCTTGGAGAAACTAGTGTGGTGCCTAGCACTACTCCTCTTCATGTTTGGATCTAGAAAACTCTTGAATCCACAGGTTTTGATATTGGTATTCCTTCCAATACTCATTGAACTATATTTAAATTTAACTTATGGATAAAGTATTGGCTGCACATGATCCATATACCTATGTTCAAGCCAAATATAAACTTGAATGGGAGAAAGCAATGTCTATTGAATATGATTCATTAATGAAAATCAAGTTATGGAATTTTGTGCCTCTTCCTCCCAGGAATAATTTCCTTCGATTTAAGTGGATATATAAAACAAATTTTATTGAAAATTGATAGGTTGAAAGACATAAATATCAGTTAGTAGAAAAATGATTCTCTGAACAATAAGGTATTGACTGTTTTGAAACTTTTTTTACAGTTTCTAAAATAAACAAAATAAGAACTATTCAAGTTCTCTTGTTGCATATTATAAATGGGAAATAAAACAAATGGATGTAAAGAGAATGTTTTTGAATGGTGATATTCATGAAGACATTTTTATTCAACAACCACCTGGTTTTATTACTTCTTAGACTTCACTTTTGATATGCAAACTGAACAAGTCTTTATATAGTCTTAAATAGGCACCTAGAGCTTAGTATGAGAAAAGTGATCCTTATTTCTTGAATAATTGTTTTAAGTGGTATATATATGCTCCAAATATGTATGTCAAGAACTTTGATGATGATGTCCTCATTATAGTATTTCATGTGGATGATCTTATTATTATTGGCATCCATCTTAATTTTATACATAAAATGAAGAATAATCTTCCAAAGCAATTTGAAATTACTGACATAGGTCTACTGCATTATTTTTGGGTCTACAAATTTGGCATATGGTTGATGGAATATTTATTTCTCATCCTAAGTATGAAACATATTTACTTTATTGGTTTCATATGAGTGATTGTAATCCTTCACCTATGGAATTCTAGTCCGATGTAAAACTAATTGTTAATTGTGGCAGTCCTCTTGTCAATGCCACTTTGTATCGAAAACTTGTGGGGAGTTTGATATATTTGACATAAAATTCCATATATTTGTTTTTCAGTTTGCATGGTTGTGAGGTTTAACCAAAATCCTCATGAAAGTCATTGGAAAGTAGCAAAGAGGATTCTCAAATATTTACAGGGTATAGTGCATTACAGTGTTTTCTATTTTATTAGGACTATTGTTTCACTTTTTGGTTATACAAATTCTCGTTGAGAAGGGGATGATTCAAATAGAAGGTCTACTACATAGTAAATATTTTAGTTTGTTTCAGTTCCAATTTCATGTACTAGTAAGAATTTGAGAACTCTTTCACTTCATTCTTATGAATAAAAGTACATGTAATCTAAGGAAGAAATTAAAGAAACAATGTGGATCTAGCATGTTCTCATAGATCTTGGACTAGTTCAAAAATTTCCCACTGAATTAAGATGTGAAAATCAAAGTGAAATCCAACTTGAATACAATTAATTGTATCACTTGAAGAGTAAAAACATTGAATTGTATACTAATTACATTCAAGAACTTGCTACATATAGTGTTATTTGTTTGGAGTATTGTCCCACAAAAAATAAATTAGTTGATATTTTCACCAAGTCCATGAAATAAGAAAATTTCATATATCTTTGCATCATACTAGGAATGCGAGAAGTTGACATCAAGGGGGAATGCTAATGTAATTCCATCTTCCTCCATTTTATGTATTGTTCTCCCAGCCATCAATAAGGGAGATTGTTAAATGTGCAATGATGTCTAGTATGATATTATAAGATGTCTTATATAGTATTGGAAGGCATAAATAACTCTAATATTATGTAAAATAAGTTATCCCGCATAAATCATGGAGAAATATTCCCCTATTAGCATTCATTATATAAATAGGTGGAATCTCATTTATCCCACATCTATTTTGGGACATATTTTTTCCATACCTCTTTGTATATAATAGAGGTGAAGGAGAACCTTTCGGAATATATGTCCAAAATTATATCATGTAAATATTATAAAGTCATGAAGCATATGTGTAGAGGAGCTCAGTTGTAAGATTGGATATTTATGAAGAATAAGAAGAGAATACCTTCTTGTGGATGTTTCCTCCTTCAAGGTTTTACCAAGTATATATATTCTATCCCTATTTTCTCATGTCTTTTGTTTCTTACATGATTATTGTTTCTTGTATGGATATAAGGATAGACTAGTACTCTCTTGATTTGCCTATTATAAAATGTATTGTTTATGTTTATCCATATTCTCAATAGTCTAACATCCCCCACATATACCATAACTATATCCTCACCCCCTCCCCCTTCTTTACTTTCTCTCCCTCTCCCAACTTGCCTCCCTCAACTGCCTCTCTCATGACTAGAGGTTCAAGTTGAGTTACTTAATATTTATTTAATGACTAGATTATATTCCATTCACGATGTACTTATTTATTCATGTATATAATCTTTAGATATTTTCACCAATGATTGCTTAGATGGAGTGCTGAATTTATCAGATATATGTATTATATAATTATTTTCTTATCCTTATCACTAATATTACATCATTTATATTTAACTAAAGATGATGATTAATAACAAAAATGTTAGTTTTTTTAAGTTAATTTTCTTAGGATATTTATTTGAAAGAATAACAAGCACAACAATACATCAAAGATACATAAGACATGGATATTTTCATCGGGGAAACCATAAAAAAAAAACTGCAAACTTCCTCAGAATAGTTCCATCACAAAGACAAGATGACAAGAAATAATAACCCAAGAAGAATATTTCTGCAACATCTCTCTGTCTCTCCTCTTCCTTGTTGATGTATTTGTAACTTCGGAATGTATTCACTTGTATATTTATTATTATATCTCATTGTACCCTGACAGATATGTTTATTCCTCTGATTGGGAGAGTCATTAATATAATAAAGTCATGTATAGTCATTGAGGTTAACCCTCCATTGTAATTTGGGGCAATAGTCCCCACAGTTGAGTGGTATTAGTGTTATTAGACTCTCCTAGTGAGTTCGTATGTGTAAGAGTAAAATTCAAGTGGAAAACAAGTATAAATAGAGAGAGAGAGACTCTTTTTGGAACACATACTCACTCAACTAGAGTGCATGAGTGAGAGAGGAGGAGCTCGCACAAGTGAGAGAGAGAACAACTTTCGGAGATCATCTTTGTGTTTTTGGTTTTTACGTTGCTATTGGTGTTCATTCTATCTTTGAGTAAGTTTAGGGGTTTTATCCTTTATGGTTTCCCTAAGGAAAATTTTGTGTGTCTCTTGTCTCTTGTGATTATTGTTGTGCATGTTTTTCTCCCAATTAAGATCCTAGATCATATTGATGAAATGATAAAAATATTACATGGTATCAGAGCTAACCTGAGAAGAATACACTGTGAAACTAGGGATTCTTACTTTTTGGGTCTCTCTCCAAATATCATCAGAAAAAGGAGGCTAGTATAACTCTCCATTGAAGGGTGCATCTTTTCATCGAAGCAGAATTTGATTTCGGGCATTTTGAGTTTTTGACCTATCACTGCTGTAGGAAATTAGGGTTTTTGATAGAAGAGGGATTTTTTAGTGAGCCCAACATAGGATTTATATCCTCCTCAAAATTAATATTTAGAGACCAATATCGAATTTTTTGATTGGGTAGAACTCTGGGAAATTCAAACCCTAAAACACTAAAACTAGTCATTTTGGTGCATTTGCTATATCTCAAGATTGAATAAGGATCAAGAGATGAACCTTTTACAAGCCGAAGATAAATTCCTTATGAACTCTTTGTAAGCATTTCAGCCTCATATTCTCTATATTATAGGATATATGAATCCTTCAATTTAGGGTTCTACACTCTCCCAATATTTATCCTTAAACAGGTGACCTAGGGAAAATTGGTATATCTCGGGCTACGAAGGTCCAAATGAAATTTATCAAAATATTACAGATAGGGCATGGACTGTAATTTATGTGGTAAATGTTTCAGATCCAAAAGGTGAAATATTGACACATGGTAGTCAGTACAAGTTCTCTATTCTGAACAGTCTTGAAATAAATCACCTTGGGAAAACGTGCATAAGTCCAAATTCATGAACCCAATTATACTCTAATCTGTTGTTTTAGAAAGAGGAAATGCAAGGCTACCTATGTGAAAAGTTTCAAATATATAGGACAAATAATTTCAGAAATACCACAGAAACAATATTAAGAATTTCCGCTGAAGAAATTGGAAAACTAGGGCTTCCTATTCCGGGAGCTTTCCTCCACTGTTGTCAGAAAAGGAGTACATTGGATAGATTTCCTTGAAGAGGCCCATATTTCTATTGAATCATAAGTTTTAAATTCCAAGTTTTGAAAAATAGGGTTTCTCTGAAAAACCCTTGATCATCGAGCTCCAGAACTAGGATGGACACCTCAAATCGTAAGAAAGGTCTAGGAGCTAGAGGGAGATGAGGCTAAGGATAGAGCTAAGAGAATCATTGCATATTCTATTAAATATCATATCAACCATCATGTGTCATCCTTGAAGACACCAAAAGGAAGTGTTCATTTCTATGATGAAGAAATCGAAGAAGAACGAGATATTTTTATAACCACCTTGAATGTCCTCCCAGGGTCATGGGATTCATTCATTCGAGGAATGTGTGCTAGAAGGAAGTGATTACCTTCAGCAGAATATAGGAGTAGTGTAAACAATAAGAATCTCGGCTGATAATAAGAGAAAAAAATATGGGAGCAACTAAATATCACTCTGTCACGATTCAAAGAAGATCCCTCAAGCGATGAGGAATATGAAGGACTCAATTCTTGAAGAACCTGTTATCCATCTTAGCATTTGGATAAGAAATGATGATGTCATGAATGAATAAGATGATAAAGTTGAAGGCCCAAGAAGGAGTCTACCCACAAAAAAAATAAATATAATTATTTGAATTGTCTTTTCCTATATATCTAGTTGTTTATATGACATTGTTTAGTTGTGAAATGTATTATACACTATAGAATGCCTGCATTAATGAACACTATACTACTAATTTGCATGTGATGGGTAAGTATATAATGGTGCTATACAACACTCCATTGCTAATTATCTAGAATGAAATCTCTTTACTGACATATTGTATTAGTGCACAATCTCAATTATGTCATGGTAGAGATGGAAGGCATCTAGAAAATTTCTGTGAGACATGGATGAATGGTGTATTAGATAATGATAGTTTCATTATTATATATTTGTGTGTTAGAATAATCAACCCATAGTTAGCTACCTTAGACATTAAATTAATCATTTTTGTCTTATTTTCCTAGTTTCATGATTCCACCTTATGCAAGTTGTCATTTGCCTATCCATAGTGGTCAAAATTGCCTATTTTGACTCATGTAGAACTTGGGAAACCTCAAGGAATCAATTATAATTTATTCCTAGCCTCCTAGGCGCCCTTCTGCTTTTTCTGCTTTATTGCCTGCTTTTTCAGTGCTTTAAGGAAATTGGGAAAGTTTGACTAGGTGAGGTTAACTAGTTTTTTGTCCTCCACATCCTCCACTCTTTTCTCCTATGAAAAGAATGTATGAGTTTTCCTTCCATCACCAATTATCTTTCCTAATTTCTTTTTCCAATTCGTGAGCTCCTTAGCTGATTTGGAAACTACTTTATGCACCTATGGGGGAATTGCTTAATTTTAGTAAGCCTGCTTTTGAATATATTCGAATTGCCTCCTCATGCATTAGAATACCTTATGTAATTATTTAATGTAGCAACCTATCATGTTACAGGGTTGGCTATTGTCCACTGAGTTAATACAGTTTAGTGTTCAGCTCCATATTCAGTCTCTTTTGTGAATGATTTTACATGTACAATTGATAATTGTTGTGAGTAAAATTGTTCTATCACTGGGTTCAATTTGCACATGGTATCACAGCCATTGTAGATCAATTTCTCTCCTTCAAATTTGTTTTGCAGGTTCGACATCAGTGACTGGGAGCCTTCTATTGACAGCTGGGACAATTTCTGAGCTATGGATCAATCTCAGAAGATCATCTTGACTCCCTTCAATTTATTTGAATGGAAAGCAGAGATGGAGATACTATTGATAGTGAAAGACCTCTACAGGGTGACTATGGCAATAGAAGCAGAGCCCAATGCAGCTGCAAAGAAGATAAAATGGCACAACAGGAGGGATGAGGCCTATGGTCTCTTATGTCTAAGTATTTCCAGAGACCTCCTTTTCCATCTTGATGGATTAACATCACCGGATGAAGTATGGGAGAATATTTCTGATATTTTTGGAAAGACAGATGAAATGAGGGGACATCAAATTGAAAATGAACTGATCTCCTTGAGTCCAAATAGATTTGAATCCCTGCAACTCTATTTCTCCAAGTTCAAAGCACTTGTTTTGCAACTAAAACAATGTGGGATCGAAAAGAAGGATGATCAGCTGGTCTTGGCCATACTCTCAAAGCTTGGCCTTAACTATTCAGTTTTTTTTTCAACCTTCTATGCCACAAAGTTGACAGCTCGAACCTGGAAGATGCCTAGCCTTGCAGATTTCATGGAATCTCTCACACAAGAACAAGACAAACTGGTGATGATGGGCACCAATAAACCATCCAAATACCAAGCTCTGGTTGCTGGAGATTCGAGGGTGGATTCAAAAAGCAAAAAGAAAGCTAAAAATCCACTTGAGGAAAAGAGAGACAAGAACAAGTATCCGAAGGAGCCACAAGGTTCCAAGAAGAACTACCAGAAGAAGAAGAATAAAGGAGAAATGAGCAAGTGCGCATACTGCAATAAGGGAAATCACACTGAAAGTTCTTGTATGAAGAACCAAATAGACATGCTGACCCAACTCCTGGAGAAGAATGGCATCTCCCTTCCAGAAAGCTCAAAGAAGAGAGAAGGAGGATCAAGTTCATAAGACAGAGAGAGAGTTCATGCATTGGTTGCTAGCACATCAAGCTCACCTAGTTTCATCATTGATTCTAGAACTTCAAGACATATGGTTTCAACCAAGGAGGCATTATCCTCACTTGACATGTTGAAAGGTCCACCAATAGTACTGGGAGATGACTCTCTCACTGAAAGTTTGGGCAAAGGGAGGATTGATCTTGATCATGGTCAGTTCAACAATGTGTTGTATGTTCCTGGTCTTGCCTGCAACCTCTTATCAGTGTATCAGATGACCCACACTGGGTCTCCAAAGAAGGTCATATTCACCCCTGATGAAGTTGAGATCACAGAGATCTCAAGTGGTAAAGTCATTGCAAAAGGAGTTGCAAATCATACTCAGAAGGTATACATGTTCTCACACTTCCTACCCTACTCAAACCCCTCTGCTCTTCTGATTCATGCTAATGAAGCAAGCAATCTTTGGCATGAAATACTTCGCCACCTAAATTACAAGTATCTTTCTGATCTTAGTGAAAAAGAGATGGTCATAGGGTTACCAAAGATAAAATTTTCCAAAGGAGTCTGCCAAGGTTGTATCCTAGGAAAACACCTAGAGCATAAATTTGAGAGAGCTAGTCATGAGAGAACCTTTGCACCCCTCGAGTTGATCCACAGTAATGTTTCTGGTCCATTCCCTCATATGTCCATGAGTCAGGAAAAATATGCATTGACTTTCATAGATGACTTTTCCAGGTATTACTGGGTTTACTTCCTGAAACACAAGTCTGAAGTTTTTGGCCTATTCAAAGTCTTTAAGGCTTTGGTTGAAAACCAGTCTAGGAGGAAACTCAAGGTCCTCAGATCTTACAATGGTGGTGAGTATGTCAAGTCTGAGTTTATTCAATATTTTGCAGATGTAGGTATTCAGATGCAGCATTCTATCCCTTACACACCACAACAAAATGGTGTTGCTCAGAGGAAGAACATATCACTGAAGGAGATGGCAACATGCATGATGGAGGCCAAAACTTTGCCACCAAAGTACTGGGCTGAAGCTATCAACTGTGCAGCCTATATCCAGAATAGGGTGCCTCATAAACAGCTTGATGGTATGAATCCTTTCGAAGCATGGAGTGGGCACAAGCCAGATGTGACCCATTTCAGGATTTTTGGCTCAAGGGCTTGGGCTAGAATTCCAACATAAAAGAGAAAGCCTTTGCAGCCCCAAATCCAAGAGTGCCTATTTGTTGGGCACTCTAAAGATTCAAAAGGGTACTTTCTAATAAATTTGAGCACAAACAAATCCTTCATTGAAAGGTGTGTTCAGTTTCAAGAAGAACCCCTAGCAACAGTGGAAGTGGGAGAAGCCTCTTCACCACCAAAACCTCTGAAAATAAGTGAAGAGATTGTTGAACATGCTGATTCTGATATGTCTGATAGTGATGAGTTTATTGCAGATCCTAACATCCCTAAAAGTCCAAAATGGGCAGCCGAGACACTTCATGCAGCAGGAGAGCTAGTTGGGAATCCCAATGACCCTCGGAGGACTAGATCTCAATTTGAGAGTGGTCTATGCATGAAGGATCCTATGTTTTCTGAGAAATGATGTCTAATGGTGGAATCAGATCCTCAAACATATAAAGATGCAGCAGGATATCCAATATGGCAAGCAGCCATGAAGGAAGGGTTCATCTCACTCCAGAAAAGCAACACTTGGGAGCTAGTGGATCTTCCCCCAAGGAGGAAGCTAGTTCAGTGTAAGTGGGTGTATAAGACCAAATTTGCAGCTGATGGTTCACCTCTGAAGTAAAATGCCAGATTGGTAGCCAAGGGCTACTCACAGGTTTATGGCATAGATTACAATGAGACCTTTGCACCAGTGGCAAAGATGGACCCCATCAGGCTAGCCTTAGCCATTGCAGCTTCAAAGCAATGGGAGGTACATCACATGGATGTAAAGTGTGCCTTCCTGAATGGAGATCTCACTGAAGAGATATACATGTAGCAGCATCAAGGATTTTCTACTAACCCATCTCTTGTGTGCAGGTTGAGAAAGTCATTGTATGGGCTAAAGCAAGCCCCCAGGGCTTGGTATGCCAAGATTGATAGCTTCTTGCTATCATTGAATTTTGTTCTATGCAAATAAGATCCAAATGTATATTTGAAGTTAATTAATGGTTCATTAATGATCATTGTGTTATATGTTGATGACCTTCTCATTACAGGAAGCTCAAAGGATGAGATTTCTTCCTTGAAGGGTGCAATGAACCAAGCCTTCTCCATGACAGATTTGGGGCTCTTAAGCCAATTCTTGGGGCTTGAGATTGCTCAAACCAAAGCTGGAATCAAGGTGCACCAGTCCAAGTATGTCTTGGATTTTCTGAACAAATTCAAAATGAAGGATTGCAAGCCAAGCAAGACTCCTTTCCTTTCAGGAGTGAAGCTGGAAGAAGCTGATTCTTCACCTATGGTAAACAATACACTGTATAGGCAATTGATTGGATGTTTGTTGTATCTTACACATACTAGACCTGATATTTATTATGCAGTAAGTGTGGCTTCTATATACATGGATCAGCCTCATGAGATCCATTGGAAAGCATCCAAAATGATCCTTAACTTTGTTTAGGGAACAAGGACACATGGGATCTTCTATAAAGCAAAATCTGATCTTGATTTGATTGGGTTTACTAACAGTGATTGGGCAGGTGATAGCACAGACAAAAATTCCACATCAGGATATTTGTTCATGCTTGCAGAAGGGCCAATCAGCTGGTCAAGCAAGAAACAGAGTGCCATTGAACTCTCATCTACAGAAGATGAGTACAGAGGAGTTGAAAATACAGCAACTCAATGTTTATGGTTGCAGGGTTTACTTGGAGAGTGTGGCTTTGAATCAGAGTACTCAACTACCATCTACTATGATAACCAGAGTACCATTTGAATCTACAATGATCCAGTTTAGAAGCAAAGAACCAAACACATTGAGATCCATATGCACTACATCAGAGAGCTTGTGCATGATGGCACCATTCACCTACTCTTCTGTTCATCTTTAGAAAAAGTAGCTGATATCTTCACCAAAGAATTTTGTGAGAAGACCTTCAGCAATCTCAAATCACTACTGGGGATTTCTAATCATGCTGTGAAACATGAGTGAAGACAATATTTCCAAATTTTGTTTTACAGTCCATGTTTAAGAGAGGATTTTCCCATGTGGTGTTTGCCTCTTTCCTTGTTTAAATGGACATGCAGTATGTAAAGGGTGACTAAGCCTTGTTGCTAGGCCCTACAATTTTCTGATATATTACTCATAATTCATGCTTAAGGGGGGGTGTTATAATAATCAACCCATAGTTAGCTACCTTAGACATTAAATTAATCATTTTTGTCTTATTTGCCTAGTTTCATGATTCCACGTTATGCAAGTTGTCATTTTCCTATCCATAGTGGTCAAAATTTCCTACTTTGACTCATGTAGTTCTTGGGAAACCTCAAGGAATCAATTCTACTTTATTCCTGGCCTCTTAGGCGCCCTTCTACTTTTTCTTCTTTATTGCCTTCTTTTTCAGTGCTTTAAGGCGATTGGGAAAGTTTGACTAGGTGAGGTTAACTAGTTTTTCATCCTCCACATCCTCCACTCTCTTCTCCTATGAAAAGCATATATGAGTTGTCCTTCCATCACCTTTTATCTTTCCTTAGTTCTTTTTCCAATTCATGAGCTCCTCAGCTGATTTGGAAACTACTTTATGCACCTATGGGGGAATTGCTTAATTTTAGTAAGCCTGCTTTTGACTAGATTCGAATTGCCTCCTCATGCATTCGAATCCCTTATGTAATTATTTAATGTAGAAACCTATCATGTTATAGGGTTGGATATTGTACACTGAGTTAATACAGTTTAGTGTTCAGCTCCATATTCAGTCTCTTTTGTGAATGATTTTGCATGTACAATTGATAATTGTTGTGAGTAAAATTGTTCTCTCACTGGGTTCAATTTCCACATTGTGCATGAGAATTTTCCATTATGAATATGCCTTATGAAATGTTTCTAACCATACAACTAATGCATTTGACTTGTAGAAAATATCATGTACAATTGCCTACAAGAAAAGAAGGATGAAACTTGTTCTGAAGAACAAGTGAGGACAGTTCAAGATTCACTCCAATAAGAATACATGAACATGAACCAAGAAGATCTCCTAGCTAAAGAAAGAGCTTCAAAAGAATATAACAAGAATGGTAGATGAAGAATAATCCAAGATGAAGAATAGTATGATGAGACTTCCAAACAAAGCAAGAGGCCTTAGACACAATGCAGTTATGTGACACTATTGAGCGACATCATTGATGTCGAGCCTTCCAACTATGAAGAAGTAGCCAAGAAGAAAGTGAAGGAGAGCTCCAGTTCTATAAGAATGATGTCTATGATGCAGTATCAAGACCTAAAGGGAAGTCAGTAGTGTCTTCCATATGTATATACAAGATACAACATGCAGTAGATGGAAACATCGTGGGATACAAGGAAATATTCGTAGAATGAGGCTTCTCACACAAAGAAGGCATATACTATGAAGAGACATTTGCAGCCACTAGAAGTTAAGACACATGAAAGGAAGACTCATGTGTGAAAACTAAAGAATTCCTTGTACAAGCTCAGAAGGAACCCATGTGATAACACATACATGACGAGCATGAAGATCACCTAGAGTGATGAAGATCTTAACCTTTTCTACAAGGTTGAAGATGAAATATTATAAAATATGAAAAGCTCACAAATGGGTGCAAGAAGAACTTTTGAAAAGGTTCAAGATAGAGGATCTTGGTATCTAGTAACCCTAGATGGATACATAGAATATTCATAGCATAGGAAGCTACTTGTCACTCTAATACATAATGTTTCAATACATAGAGTACGAAAGGTAGAGGGAGTGACTACAGAAGATCTTGAGGTTCGACATGGTATGATAGGATGGACAGATTATCAATGGCTCTAGGATTTAGTAAGAGTAAAGCGGATTCCAACCTTTTCTTCAAGGTTGAAGGTGAAAGACCAAGGATTCTCTTATTATATGTCAATGACTTGTTCCTAATAGGAAAATAGGAACTCATTATAGATGCAAGAAGGAGACTTGTTGTCGAGATCAAGATGAAGGACTTGGATATGATGCAATACTTTCTATACATGGAGGTGTGGTAGAATGCAGATGGAATATCCCTTGGACAAGGGAAGTATGTAGTGGAGATACTGAAGAGGTTCAAGATGATGGACTTCAAGGCCATGACCAAGCCTATGGAATGAAACCTGAAGCTATTGAGTAATGCTTCATCAGAGTCGGTTGATGCTATGATGTATCATCAGATTATTGGGTCATTGATGTACCTGACAAATACAAGAACATATATTTGCTTTGCTGTGAACACATTGAGCCAGTTCCTGGTAGATCTGAGACATGCTCACCTGGTTGCAAAGCATGCAGTGAGGTACCTGAAGGGTACAGTTGAGTGTGGGATCAAGTATGATATAAACCAGAAGACTAACTTGCATGGTTATGTTGATTCAGATTGGTAGCACCACTAAGAAGAAGAGCACTTTGGGTCGCTTGTTCATTTTGAGATCTAGTATGGGCTACTAGTTTGGAACGATCGAGTTCTGCATGGCGTTGAGTACATCCAAGTAAAAATATGTTGCCACTTGCGTGGCTATTTGGGAGGTAGTATGTTTCTTTTGAAATCTACTATTTGATTTGATTAATATGACTTGCATTTTTGTATGATGCATAGAGGAGCAGTGAAGCTCGTTTGTGATCCAGATTGAGATCTCTTGAAAGAGGGAGTTATAGCATATTGGGTGAGATAGGTTATATGAGCTTAAAATCCTAGTGAAGCTCATAGGTTTCTTAGACGTCATCAGTCCTGTAGGTTGTCCTTGGATGTAATTATTCTTGGAGAAGCTCGTAGGTTATCCTTCGAGGTAATTATTCCTAATGTGATTCTATGATAGAAATGACCAAAGTGAAGTTTGAGTACTTCAGGGAGAATCTTGGTGTTCTCCAAATTAAGGTTCCTTCAAAGGGGAAGTGACGAGTCCATGAGCCTTTCTGACATAGTGGTAGGTGGGGACTCCCATGGTCAGATGTAAGTGTAGATCCTTTTTAACATGGTGGCAAGATGGGCCTCCCATGGTCAAATGTAAGTGTAGATCCTTTCTGACATGGTGGAAGGATGGGCATCCCATGGTCAGATGTAAGTGCAGAGCCTTTCTAACATGGTGGCAAGCTAGGCCTCCCATGGTCAGATGTAAGTGTTGAGCCTTTCTAACATGGTGGAAAGCTGCGCCTCCCATGATCATATGTAAGTGTTGGGCCTTTTTGACATGGTGGTAGGTTGGGCCTCCCATGGTTGGATATAAGTGTTGAGACCTACATACAACATGAAAAAGGGATGGCTCTGTAGAGAAATACCTTGCAGAGGGAAATTCCTACATCCAACATGAAAAATGGTTGGATTTTTAGAGAAAGACCTTGCAGAGGGTAAGGCCTACATCCAGCATGAAAAAGGGTTGGCTATATAGAACTAAATCCAGTATAAAAAAGTGTTGGCTCTATAGAGGAAGAAATTGCAAAGGGAAAGACCTACATCCAGCATGAAAAAGGGTTGGCTCTATAGAAATACATTTATCATCAAAAGGGATGGCTCTATGGATGGAGAACTACATCTAGGATGAAAATGGGTTGGCTCTGTAGAACTACATCTAGCATGAAAAAGGGTTGGCTCTATAGATGGAGAACTACATCCAGCATGAAAAAGGGATGGCACTGGAGACTTACATCTAGCATGAAAAAGGGTTGGATCTGTCGATGAAGACCTACACGAAGGCTAGGCTTACATCCCACATGAAAAAGGGATGGATCTGTAGAACTTCCTATGACAAGTAGATTTGAAAGATGGCACTATTTGCTTGAGATAGCGGTAGGAACTTTAATGATGATCTAGCTTTGATGATGATCCAGTGATGAAGACTTTTGCTGATGAACTATGTCGAGAGAATACCTTCCTAGTTAAGAGGGAGTGTTGATGTATTTGTAACTTTGGAATGTCTTCACTTGTATATTTCTTATTGTATTTGATTGTACCCCGATGAAGATGTTTATTCCTTCAATCTGAAGAGTCATTAATATAATAAAGTCATGTAAATTAATTGAGGTTAACCCTCCATTGTAATTTGGGGCAATAGTCCCCACAGTTGAGTGATATTAGGGTTATTAGACTCTCCTAGTAAGGTCGGCCCTGTAAGAGTAAAGCTCAAGTGGAAAACAAGTATAAATAGAGAGTGAGACTCTCTATTTGGAACACACACTCACTCAACTATAGCACATGAGTGACAGAGGAGGAGCTCGCACAAGTGAGAGAGAGAACAACTGTCATAGATCATCTTTGTCTTTTTGGGTTTTACTTTTTCTATTGGTGCTCATTCTATCTCTGATGAAGTTGTAGGGTTTTCTCTTTTATGGCTTCCACGAGGAAAATTCTTTATGTATCTTGTCTCTTGTGATTATTTTTGTCCATGTTATTCTCTCAGATAAGATCCTAGATCATATTGATGAAATGATAAAAATATAACATTACTGTCTCTCCTAAGGAGCACATGAGAGTGCAAGTGAAGTGTATGACAAATGAGGAGGGTAACTCCCTATTTATATTCTTCCGTTGAGTTGTTAACTCAACCAGTAGGTGTATAGCAATATACAATAGTAATATACATCAGAATATCTTTCTAGGTTACAATTACAACAATAATATGTCTTAACTAGGAATGTATTTTCTTGCCACAACCATCAACACATCTAGTCATTGTCATTGATTCATCCTCATTGTTGCTGCCATTGTCCTCATCTTGTCCAATTTGTCGCATCTATCTGTCATAGGAAGTTTCTACAGAGACAACCCTTTTTCATGTTGGGTGTAGTCTTAAACCTCATCCATATCTTCATCATATCCATGACAAGCCATCACGTGGGTATATACCAGGACAATTCTTTACATTGCAACTACAATAACCTATGTTTCCTATCGTCTTCTCATCGTATAAGATCATTGTGTAGGTACAACCCAAGACCTTCTTTATGTTTCCACTGCAATAACCTGAATTTCCTACCATCATCTCATCATATCTAGATCATCACATTGGTACATTCCAGCACCTTCTTTGCATTTTCATGACAATGACTTGCATTTCCTACTGTTGCTACTGCAACTATCCAATTTTTTTTATTTTTTAGGACCCCATGAAAGTTCTTAGTTTTACCTCTTAAAAAGCATTTTGAGTTTGATTTTCAACCTTTATGTTTTTTTTCTATCATGAAAAGTTCCAAAATCTCTTTTATTTGACTAAGGAAGAAATTGGTTTTGATATGCTACGGCGGATGGTTTCCCAACTTGGAGCCACCACAGCGGTTGCTTCTTCTTTTTCGAGCTGATACGGTGGATGAACGTTCATTTTCAAGCCGCTATGGTAGGTGTGTTTTTTTGTTACAAGTCGCTATGGTGAGCGCACTCTTTGTTTCAAATCCACCAGTGCAGATGAACTTTCATGAATGAACTGCTATAGAGGGTGATTTTCAAATTTGTGTCACTGATGTCTTTCACTCCCGCTACGATGGAGGCTTTCTTGAGTCATGCTCATTACAATGACAAATATCTTAAATTGTTGTTTGTTAGGTCTCCGAGAGCTGTTATGGCATAAAGCTTTTTGAGTCATGGCCACTATGACAGTGGACTTTGTAATTCATCTTTTAGTCTATTCTCGAGAGCTACAACAATGGGCATTTAATATTTTGTTAGCCGCTATGAAGGGGGGGGATTCCAAAGATGAAATCCATGGTGGAAGAAATGTTGTTATCGGTTTCTCAAAAGGCCTGTTGTTGCAGAAGTCTTTCTCAATGCACTGCCACTATGGCAGAGGCATTTTCTTGTCTGTTACCTAATTCTGGTAAGACTTGCTACGGTGAAGGTTTTTTAAACTTGAAGCTGCTACGGTGGTTGGCATCTTTTCTTCCCACCGATATGGTTTCAACCATTGAGCTACAAAAGATATAGTGAGGATTTGTGAATATTGTGAGGTGCCAATTGCAAGTGAAGTTATAGTGTTAGAGCCGCCGTGTCAGGGCTATTTGAATTTTAACTTATGTCCTCCCTCCCAAAGCAAGGTCTTTTGGCGCCAACGATGTTTAAATCTGTGCATGCAAACAAATTAAGTATTTTACCTACCATGGTTTAACGTTTTTCCATCGGCTGTAGTCTATTTATATCCATTGGAATGGTGTGTTTAACATAATTGTTATAGTAAAGAGTTGGAAGTTTCATAGCGATTCTACCCCATTTGGAGCTCACACAGTTGGAGGAGTTGACCTATGTTTCCTATGTGGCACATCCACATGGAGTACCTCAACTGTATGTTTTTCCTACCAGGTAGGCTTTCACCCCCTTTCTCAGTCAAACAGACATTAGGGATTTTCCCGTAAAAGATTGGGTAAGGGTTTGATGAGTTTAAAATGGAGGATTTCGCATGTCCTTGTTATTTTAATAGCCTTTTCCCATCATAGTTAAATTTACCCTCGCCTCCATGCTTTCCTGTGAACTTAGAACATTTCAACCATAGGATTGGTTACATTTATTTATGAACTTAGTTGTGCGCCTGATTTTCATGCCGATATGGGGCAGGTTGAATGCTCACCTGTAGGCACTTTAAGGGTTCTCTCATGTTCGGTTTCAAGAAGACCCAGTAGATTCCATGGATTTATTTTACGATCGGAGGATAGTAGTCTAGTATTTTTCCCTAAGGCATCATGTTGTAAGTTTGAAGTTTTATCGCACCTGCAGTAGGGGAGGGTATTTCCAAGTTTGGGTTTTTTTTCTCCTAAAAAGAACAAAAAACCTAAGCTATCGTGTCCAATGATTGTTGTACCACTGACTCGCTTTGTATGCTCCCGACCCTAATAGATGAAAATGATGGAATAAGACAAAATGAGGTTTTTCTTTGATTTGTGAATATATGCTTATTCATTTTGTTTCATGCTTCTGTTTAGACACATTTTTCGTGATGAGAACGCAAACAAATTTGTTTCTATCACAGGTATAGATTACCTCAGACACCATGAAAAATAAGCGGAAGAAGAAGTATAATATTGTTGATTATGACTCAGATGAGGAAGTAGAAGAAGCACCCCCACCGAGGATCAAAATTTTCTATGAAGACACCAAAGCAGTGATGGGAGTTGAGCCTGAGTTCAAATGGGGCTAGATTCATCACTGTTTGGTTGATAAGAAAGTTTTGGAAGCAAGGCTAGAATATTTGGCTCATTATGATAATGTGCTAAGATCCGGAATAACCAAAGTGACTACTTTACAAGAAATGTTCCCTTGTGCAGAATGCATGGGATGGATTGTTCCTAGAGTAGACACAAAAGGAATGTTGATGAATGATATTGAGAATAAATCTTTTGCATCCTACTCCCCCTTATTTATATCAGTTGCTTACAGTTTTCCAGAAAAAGAAGTCAGTCTGACCACAGAATGGGTGAAAGGTTTGAAGTTTGATTACACTCATAAGGCCAGAATGTTGATGATTGATAGGAAAAATTTCAGGAACAAGCAGTCAGAAGAATACAAAACAACTCACTTAAAAACCCCTTACAGGTAAATAGTACTATTGGTCAACAAAATTTATGGTAGAGCCAATGGGAGGTTCTATAAATTTGGTTGGATTGCACTGATATACCGCATAGCCATGAAAGGAATAGTTTTCAATTGGGATGACATCATAGCAAAGAATTTTTCTACCACTATTAAGGAATCCCAGGAAGGTTTTCTCCTCAACAAATATGAATTTTACATGCCTTCCTTTCTAGTATATTGCATACTATGCCATCATCGTTTTGAAGGATTGAAGTGTACATGGAAGGGATAAAATTCCCCCATATATACAACCTATCAAATGTTGGGGGTGAACAAGTATCATAATCATTATCAAATGATCTGTGAGGAATTCTTGATTCCCTTGTACAAGTTGATATTTCTAGAAGAATGCCCGTGTTTATCTGAAGGAGATTTAGAATCTATTAGGGAATATGGACATTACTTTTGCACAGAAGAAGGCACGTATTTAAGTATGTATGGGGGAAAGAAATCTCCATTCTTACTATGTATATACACAAACAATTATATAACCCACAAAGAAGTTGTCAGACAACTCTTTCTGAATGGATTTGGGAGGCATCTATTCGGTTTGAAGAAGGTTGTTTACCCACCCTTACCCTTTTATGTGGGAAGTTACAAGTTTACTAAGGTGAAGAACGCCCCTAAATTTGTCAAGGTGCTTGAAAATTTCCATTTTGGGGAGCATGATTTTCATATAAATGACTCACAAGGAAAGGTTGATGCTTATAAGGTAGCACTTAAAGTAAATTTTTAGTATTTTCATTATGTAGATAAAGAAGAAAAATGTACAGGATCATTTACAGTTTCATCGCTCTAAACAAGAATTTCAAGTTGAAGACAGTAACAGGTGGGGAAAAAAGAAGTGGAACCAGCACTCTAGTATCAAAGACTCAAGAAGAGGAGGCTGCTAAAAAGGAAAAAGAAGAAACAACCCAAGGAATGGTAGAAGGGGCTAGAAAGCTTCTAGTTGATGAAAAGCAGTGAGAAGAAGAAGAAGAAGAAGCTGCCAGGGAAGAAAAGAGGAATAAGGAGGAATCCATCCAAGGTAAGGTTGATGAACTGGAAAACGCTATTGCTCACGAAGCTCTGAATCCAGGACTAGAAGGAAGAGACCTGGAAGAGGTCACAGAAGAGCAAAGAAGGAAAGACGAAGAATATCTAGGTGGTGTAGAACAAGAACAGAGCCCTACCTGGGATAACCCAGAAAACACCCCATCCACCTCAAGAGCTATACTTACAAGAGAAATTCTTCCCATAGTTGAAATGGGACTAGTGCCATTTACCCCATATAAAGAATATGATGTGGAATTTTTAGAGGATGTACAATTCGATCCCAAAATGAATTCAATAGTTTGGATAACAAAAAAGACACTGAAAATGGGAGATAGAACACCGGTCACCACGATCACGGAGAGAAAAGTGGTAAAAATGTTGAAGATAATACAAAACAAATGGCTTCCATGGGAATTTCCTCTGAGTATGCAAATTCTTGCAATATCGACAAACTGACAGACACCTTTGAGCAGTTCAAAGGCAAGTTAGCTAAGATGAAAGTTGTTTTGAAAAAAGAGGAGAGAGTCTGCAGAGAATCCAAGAGAAAGTATGTGGATAATCTCTTGGACTATGAAAAGCTACAACAATATTACCAAACTCCAGGAGTAGAACATGACACTTTAAAGTAGTCCAACATAAGTCTTATTAAAGAAAAAGGGGAATTGGAGAATAAAATTGTAGAACTAGAAGCACAAAAGTCTGTAGCTGATCATAAAGAAAAGCAATATGAAAATCAAGCAGCAGAATTAGAAGCTCAAAAGGTTTCTTTGGAGGTGCTATTAAAGGAATCAAATGAACAAAAAGTAGATATTGCACCTTTCACAAAGTGGGCACTTTTGCTCAGGAACAAGATTTATCAAACACAGGTCCATATCGCAGAGGAGGTTCTGAAGCTTAGGAAAGTAGAAGCTCGACTGGAAGAAATATCAGTCACATCTTCTCAATTCAAAGACAAGACTCAAAATGTCTTGGAAATCATTCAGGGAAGATTGACATGGTTGGAAACAACTAAGGATCCTCCAACAAATGCACCAATCAAAGATTCGGAGAGAGTACAGCTTGAATACAAATTGATGGGTTTTGGAAATAAAGCTACTGAAAATTTGTTAGATGTAGTTAAGAAAACGAAAGACCAGTGCATAGAGTTTTGGGAGAAGGTACTAGAAACTCACAACAGGTTCCAAATGCCATCAAATAAAAGGTTATATGGAATTCCTACACATGAATAACATTTGAAACAAATACATGACAAATTGCAGGAAGATGAGTTGGGAATACAATTGATTAAGAATTTGGATGACAAGGTACTAAAGAGTGTAATTGCCCAAGTAGCAGTAAATAGCTATCGGCTGGAAGACCAGCTTTGTTTACTTCCAGGTAGAATGAATAACATAAAGGCTCAGGATACCAAGCATGAAGTTACCATCAAATTTTTGGAGCCATCAGATTTTGAGGAAATAGTGACAGATGCCATGGCCTGGAAGCAGTTTATTGATGAGCTAGCAGAGGCCACCTAAAGTATTCTTTGTCTTATTTGACATATCAGAAACCTTTTTGTAATATTTATATTTATTGTTTTAATTGGGAAGCACTAGAGGACAAAACATTTTTGTAACCGAATTGTAAAGGAAACTCAAAGGGCAGGAAGACCAAAGCTCATTCGAAAATGTATAAGTATGAATAGAATTGAATAAGAAAGGATTTTTCCATGCTCTCTTAGAAAAAAGGCTTTATGTAAGAAGAACTATTTCTTTTGACAATAAAGGAGGACTGGTTTTCTTTCTACTAGAGAAGGAGCTGTTCAAGTTTCAAATGCATGTTGTGTGGATGGTTGAATTTAGAATTATTTTTGTTTCATCTTACTCTGCAAACCTATGAGATTATTATGAGTTGTGAATTACTTCTATGTTATGAATTATTTCATTTTATTTGATGAAGCTTATGCGGCAAATTGAGTAATGAATGTTTTAATCAACACTGATTTATCTCTCTGTTTATTTTTCTATTGTATTCATGTGTTTTGAAGTATATCAGCTACCTGGCTTATTCTTTATGCATATTATACAGCACATTACTCATGTAAAAAATAATTTTCTTCCTAGGGATAGGTTAGCTAGTATTAGATAGGTTTAGCTTAGTTGTTATTTTCTTTCTTTGATTGGGAAACAAAGGAGATGAGATGGGAGGTAAGAACCTATGCATCACATTATGAACCCTTTTCTTCTTAGTCAACTACATTTAGATTTTAGGCACTTGCATATCATTGTAAAATATAAAAATAAAATACACATAAACGGTGGACTGGGCCGCAACTGGTAAAACAAGCTTAAACTGTTACTTAACTTTATGGTGGTCGGACCCTAAATCGGATGGATTCCCCATACCAAACAATAAACGAGCTGATTGGGAACATTTATTGGGGAGAACACCTACTGTTGGTACCTAGGATTTTTCAGGAACCAACAGTTTTGGCACTAGAAAGAGGGCCGCCAGTGCATGGCTGGCCGAGGAAATCCATTTTCTTGAGAACATTATACCGGTGACAAATTTGAAACTAATTTTCCCAAAAAACCTAGTCCTCAAGAAAAATTTAATCCTGAGTACATGTATCCTGTCTCTAATGAGGTAGTGGATCATTTGAGAAGTATCACAAGGTCTTACGCAAAAAATCTTGGAGGATTTTCGAATATCCTTGATTTTTCGAGGAGACCGTTTCACAAAAAAGAGTGTCCTTACGTAGAAGATTCAACGTTAGTAGGAGATTTTGAAGAGTTGGTAGATTTAAATTTGGAAGAAATTGATCAACCTCTTAATCAATTGAGACCAGATTCCCCGAGTTGTTCACCCTTTCGAACCCTTGTTCAATCTCCACTTCAGTATCCACCCCAAATCATGGCCGAAAATGTACCTCCAAATGCGAATGCTAATCAGCCTCCTCCTATAACAGCTTGGAGGGCTAGAACACCATTGAACCTAGCTCCTCCAGCACATGCTTTACCACAAAATTATGAAAATTCTTTGCCCAAGTTTGATCCAGGGGAAGGCATGTCTGTCAATGACCATCTTCATATTTTTTTCTGGCTTTGGAAGATTTAGATGTCAAACATGAGGATGTGGTTTGTAGTATTTTTCCTCATACTCTCAAAGGTAAAGAAGAATCGTGGTATTTTGGTTTATAGGAAAATTCAATCACAGATTGGGCCACTTTTGAAAGAATTTTCAAAAGAAATTTTATCAGCCAAAGAACTACTGCTGCTTTGATGATAGAGTTGTTGGCCCTAAGAAAGTCTAAGAAAGAAAAGGTGAAGGATTTCACCCATAGATTTGTTGCTCACTTCAATAATTTTAGTGCAGCCATAAGACCCATAGAGGAGACTTTAGTATAATATTACACATCGCCTCTAGGCCCTAACATGGTCATGTATGCCAAAATATCAGTTAAAGCCTCGTTGGATGAAACATATGAGGAGGCAAAGATGATAGAGACCGAGATAGAAAGTGTAAACAAGTATCTGGGGGAGCCAGAAACAAAGAATTTCAGTAATAAGAAACCATTGTTATTAACCATATCTAAAGATGAAATATCAAATGAATTAGAAGGAGTGGTCAAGATGGTCCAGAAGCTGTCCAATAATATTGTTGACATGGAAAAGGAGAAAGAGGCCAAGAATCAATTTAAGCCTTATTATAGAATAAAAGACAAGAGTGGTTCCTCTCATCTACCTACACACAGTCCTTCGGTTATGAATCTCACTGAAGTGGGGATGGACAATTTCTGTACATTTCATCAACAACCTCACTCTGAAAAATAATTTTCCATAGTGGATTAATTACATGACGTTGGTTATGAATCAGTTGCTTAACTCTAAATTAATAGAACCTGAGGTTGAGGATGAAAAGGTTCATGAGTCAACAAAAGCAACAAAGGATGCTACCATGGTATTATGGGATTGTGCACCTATGATTGGTTTAGAAGAAGAAGAAATTAATGAAGAGGTATAGCTATCGGATGTTAATGTCATAACTAGAAGCAAGGGTCCAATAATTCAGGATAGCACATTGTTGCCCAAAATCAAAATAATTCAAGAAAACTTGAAGAAAGTAAAAAATAACAATCAGACCCTAATTATATCGGATTCTGTCCTAACAAAGAAAAGTGTTCCAACTGTTAGCAATCCCATCAATAATACTGAAAGAAAGGCAGAAGCTGCAAGTAAAAATTCAACAGACTGTGAGATGGGCTACGATATAATAGAAGACATCAAAAATACCAAAGCTAATATTTCTTTGTTTGAAATGTGTAGTCCACCCCGGTAGAAAAAGAAACTTTTGGAGGAATTAAACCCACTAAGCATCAAGCCCCAAGAGAACATTCAGATTGAAGAATAAATCAGTGAATCTAGTATTGGTGGGAAGTCCAAATCCAGAACCTTACCTTTTCTTCTCACATTTGAAATTTTCAATCCTAATGTGCACAACTGTTTGGTTGATTCAGGAGCATCTGCTAATGTTATGTCTTTGTTAGTTTGTAAAAGGATAAATGGCCAACCCAAGCCATCTGATGGCAAGATATTACAATTGGAAAGAACGACTTTGAAAGTGGTAGGAGAAATGGAAGACGTGCTGATACGTTTATTTGCAGATGACAGAGTGTGTCAGTTCATAGACATTGTGGTAGTTGACATACCAGAAGCTTATGGATTAATATTGATCCAAGATTGGTCTATGAAACTAGATGGTTATTTTGCAATAGGTTGGTCTCACTTGTGGTTTCCCTATCAAGGTAGTCAGAACCAAATAAAGGTAATGAGGGAGCCACATATGAGACACAATGTGACTCAATTAGAAGGAAAGAATGAGAAAGTTAATTTTTTGCACCCTATGTTGGGAAATTATTTCATTGAGCTAGAACAGGGAAATTACCAAGTTTAAGAAGTTGTTAATGGATCAGATATACAACTTGATCTCCTTTAGTTTTCACGGGCTGATAATGTTGACTGTAACATAGTTAGTCTAATTTCAGATGTAGAAATTAGAAATAACTCAGTAGTTGCAGCAGATAAGTTTTGGGTTTTGTACTTTGACAATTCAAAAACATAGGAAGGATCAAGGGTTGGTTTTATCCCGATGGATCAAGAAAATAATAAAAATTTTCTTTCATGTAGATTCGAATTTGAATGCACAAATAATACAGCTGAATAAGAAGCATTAATACAAGGATTAAAAAAGGAAAATGAATTCAAAGTTAAGAATTTAAAAGTCTATGGAGACTCTGAAATTATTATCAAACAAGTACAAAATACCATCCATTATTTATCTCCACATCTAAAAGGTTACCAAAGCGAAGTCTGGGATTTACTAGTGAATTTCAATGAATTTAATATAGTTTCTATTCCTAGGCTAAAAAATGTAGTAGATGATTTATTAGCTACATCAGCCGCCAAGCTTGTTCCAACTAATAATCGATGTTCTATTGAACTTCTTTTCAAGCCTGTTGTACCAAATAATATCACAAATCTAAGGGTGTTCCATGATGACCCGTAGATCCTAGAATTTATTGAAAATGAACAAAGTTTCAAGGGAGTAGTAATAGATGAAGAAGAACATCAAGCAAACCTTCGAACATTGGAAACAATGTTCGACTTGAATAACAAGTTTAGAAGGCCAAAAAATGTTAAAATGCTTAGCTCATCTATGCAATTTGAGATGATAAATTTGGGGTCAGAAGTTGAGCCTAAATATGTAAACATGGGAAAATGCTGCTCACTAGGAGAAGAGCACAAATTCATTAACTTGTTTAAGAAATACAAAGACGTTTTTGTGTGGACATATGAAGACCTGAAAATATATGATACCAATACTATACAACATGTTGTTCCGATCAAGGCAGGGGTCAAGCCATACCAACAACAATTAAGAAAGATGCATCCGAAGATGGAACATTTGATTCAAAGTGAAGTGAAGAAACTTCTTGATGCAAGAATTATCTTTAAAGTCAAACATTCAGAATGGGTTTCGAACTTAGTACCAGTAAGGAAAAAGTCTGGTGAGATTAGACTTTGTGTGGACTTTAGAGACTTGAATAGTGCCTTTGATAAAGATAACTACCTAGTCCCGCCCATGGAATAAATCTTGCAGATGGTCTCTGGATCATAATTATTTTCTTTGGTAGATGGTTTCTCAGGCTACAACCAAGTATTGGTAGCCAAAGAAGATAGATTAAAGACTACATTCAGAACTAAGTGGGGGATTTTTTCATATAGAAGGATTCCCTTTGCACTTATCAATGTTGGAGCAACTTTCTAGAGGGCCGTGGATATAGCTTTCTGAGGGCTAATTGGCCGAAGTGTAGTAGTGTACTTGGATGACGTTACAGTTTACTCCAAGAAAAAAGAGGAACACATTTTACATTTTAAACAAATTTTAGAATGTTGTTGGAAATACGGTATCTCTTTAAATCCAAAGAAAAGTGTGTTTGTTGTATTGGACAGAAAGCTTTTGGGTCATATAATTTCTAAGAAATGGATCTCAATAGACCCATAAAGGATTAAAGCAATATAACATATCCCTTTTCCCCATAATAAAAAAGGCATGCAATCTTTTATGGGGACTATGAACTTTATGCAAAGGTTTGTGCCCAATTTTGCTCAGATAGTCAATCCTTTGCAACAAATGGTTAAGAAAAGTGTGCAATTTAAATGGACCAACTTAGAGAAAGGGGCATTCAACAAGATTAAATCATAAATAGCCCATGAACCCTCTCTCAAAATTCCATATTTCGAGAAATATTTTATCTTATACACTTTTGCTTCAGACAACTCATTAGCAGCAATGCTTACACAGAAAGAAGAAGGGGGAGACGAGTACCCTATATCATTCATGAGCACTGGAATACAAGGTGTTGAGTTGAATTACCCCACTGTTGATAAACAAGCATATGCGGTGTTCAAAGCGGTAAAGCAATTCAGACCTTATATCCTAAAGAATAGAACCAAATTTATTGTACCTCACCCAACAATCCAAAATATTTTCATACAAAAAGAGTTGGGAGAAAGAAGAGGGAATTGGGTTACAGCCTTGCAAGAGTATGACTTGGAGTTCAAGCCAGCCACTATCATCAAAGGACAGAGGCTGTGCAAATTAATAGATGAAAGCTAGGACAATGAAGATAATGATTGGGAGAATGAGGATGAGCTGCACATGGTTGATCTATGCCCCTTATTTACAGCTCCAGAATCTTGCTATAGAGATTTAGTACAATATCTCCAACAAGGCTATCTGCCTAAACATTGGATTTCCAAGTAGAGAAGGGATTTTCTCTTAAAGTCCACATCCTACCAAATAATTGATGGAGTGTTGTTCAGAAAAAATTATCATGGAGTTTTCCTCAGATGCTTAGAACGAGAATATGCAGTGAAAGTAGTCAAAGAATTGCATGATGGCCTTGCTGGAGGTCATTTCTCAGGAGATACCACAACCCATAATATTCTAAGAAATGGATACTATTGGCCGACATTTTTCAAAGATGCTCATCCCTATGTTAGAAAATTTGATACTTTCCAAAGGAGTGGTGGAAGACAATCCAAAGAAACTAGGCCATTAAAACCAGTCATTATTTATGAACCATTCGAGCAATGGGGGATTGATATTATTGGATAAATTAATCCAAATTCCTCATTGTAGCATAAATATATCCTCACTGCAACAAATTACTTCACCATATGGGTATAATCTATCCCATTGAGAAAAGTAAATGAAGATGCAATTATGGATTTCTTGAAATGTCACATCATGACCAGGTTTGGGGTTCCAATTTCCCTGGTTTTTTATAATGAAACTTATTTTCCATCTATTAGACTGATTGAATTTGCAAATGAGAAAGGGATTAAATTGCATTATTCTGCTAACTATTACCCACAAGGTAATGGGTTAGCTGAATCTACAAATAAAAATCTCATTCAAATCCTAAATAAAACAGTCATAGAGAATCAAAGGAGTTGGCACACAACTCTCCCTAATGCACTTTGGGCTGATCGAGTCACACCCAAGAACTCCTTAGGTGTGTCACCCTACATCTTATTCTATGGGAAATAATCCATCTTACCTCCTAATATTTTGTTTCCTTCATCTCAACTAGCCCAAGCATATAAAGGATCAAATAGTGAATTCTTACAAGCCCAAATCAACACTCTCCTAAAATTATAAGACTCTAGATCCAAATCCAGGGAAAGATTTAAGCATCAACAGGAAATTGTGAAGAGATGGTTTGACAAGCATAAGTCCAAAGAAAAAGAGTTTGAAGTAGGTGATTTGATTCTGAAGTGGGACCACCCACATGATGAAAAGGGTAAGCACACTAAGTTTCAACATTTATGGATAGGGCATTTTTAGATCATAGAGAAGTTGGGACCCTCGACTTACAAGTTACAGGATCTTCAAGGGTAGGAAGAGAACCTGCTAGTAAATGGTTTGGTTCTCAAGCCTTATTTTTCTTAATGATTTTGATTGTTTTTTATGTACCTAAATAAATTTGTTGATTTTTTTATTTTCTTTGTAGGTAGTTTGATTATTTTCTTTATTTTTAGTTTTATCGAATAAGGAAACACAACCTTTGGTGAATTTGGAAAGCATTGGAATTGTGGGAAATCTGAAATATTTTTATTTAAAAGCTTATTATCAAATATGCATGTATCATCACCCAGATTCTTTAACATGATAGACTATCTGAAGTGAGGTTATGAACACATTGAAGTCCTGTTTTAAACCCCATCAAATAATAACTAAGGTTAGAAGAGTCTAGAATACTATTCTGGGGCTCCACTCACTGCACATTAAAATCTATTCTAGGGAGAAGACAACAAAGAACCCACAGAAAGGAAGCAGATTGAACAGATGTATGGTATTTAAATGATCCCATGCCACAAATAAAATCCAAAAGGATAAATATTAAAAACTCTCGGAAAGAAAGCATATGTCAGAAACGTACTGAATCAAATCAGTATTAGATAAAATTGCTCAAAGTTTATTCTCCATCCATGAGCTGATAGAAAGCCATCTCTCACACAAAAGGATGCTATGGATGGAAGAACCTAAGAAATTTTTTGAACAAGAGAAGTAATCAGGGAAGAATCAAAAGGAAAAAGGTACAAAAAGAATAAAAAGAATGCAAAAGGCATGGGAATGAGGAACAAACGAATATGTCTATCGATACCCTGTTACGATCCCGTGGTGTTTGAGCTAGAAGAAATCCAAAGGAAGGGATGAATGAACCTCATATCTTGGCCTCAGAAGAGTTATCCAGAATTTGGAAACCTAGTTACCCTATCCTCGTGGACCATAATCAATGCTAAATTTCTTAACATTACAGTTCTAAAAGGTCCGGACATCTTAAAGAAATCTTGAAGTTTGAGAAAAGTTGATTCAAACAGGAGTACCTCTAGCCAGATTTTGATTTTAAAAGTTAGTTTTCCAGAGATCCATGTTCACCAGCCAGTTGCCAATTTTTGCTTCTACAACTATTTAAATTTATTTATTTATTTTTATATTTTTAGGACCCCTTGAAAGATCTTAGTTTTACCTCTTAAAATTCATTTTGAGTTTGATTTTCATCCTTTATGTTTTTTGTCCATCATGAAAAGTTCCAAAATATATTTTATTTGATGAAGGGAGAAAGTGGTTTTGATACGCTACAGCAGATGGTTTCCCAACTTGGAGCCTCCAAAGCGGTTGCTTCTTCTTTCTCGAGTTGATATGACGAATGAACGTTCATTTTCAAGCGGCTATGGCGAGTGTGTTTTTTTTGTTACAAACCGCTACGACGAGCGCACTCTTTGTTTCAAAGCTACCATTGTGGATGAACTTTCATGAATGAGCCGCTATAGTGGGCGATTTTCAAATTTGCACCACCGATGTCTTTCACTCTCGCTACGGCCGAGGCTTTCTCAAGTCACTCCCGCTACGGCGGTGGATCTCTTAAATCATTGTTTGCTAGGTATCTGGGAGCCACTACGGAGGAAATATTTTTGATACACACCCACTACAGTGGCATACTTCCTAATTCATATTTTAATATATTACTGGGCGCCACAACAATGGGAATTTAATATTTTGTTAGCCGCTATAGTGGGGGGGATTCCTAAGCTGTAAGCCACCACATCAGTAGGTTTCCATAGTTCTGGCCACAATGGCGGGAGACAAGTTGTTATCCGTTACTCAAAAGACCTGTTATTTCGGATGTCATTCCCAATGTGTTGCAGCTATGGAAGACGAATTTTATTATTTGTTACCCAATTCTGGTAAGACCCGCTATGGTGGAGGTTGTTTAAACTCATAGCCGCTACGGTGGCTGGCATATTTCCTTCCCGTCGATATGGTTTCAACCGCCGAGTCAAAAAAAGAGATAGTGGGGAGTTGTGAATATTGTGAGCCAGGAGTTGCGGGTGATGTTAGAGTGTTAGAGCCACCATGTCGAGGCAATGTGAATTTTAACTTATGTCCTCCCTCCTGAAACAAGGCCTTTTGGTGCAAGGGCGTTTAATTCTATGTGTGTGAATTAAGTATTTTACCTACCATGGTTTAAGGTTTGTCCACCAACTTTAGTCTATTTATATCCATTGGAACAGTTTGTTTAACATCATTGTTATGATGAAGAGTTGGAAGTTTCGTAGTGATTCTACCTAGTTTGGAGCTCACACATTTGGAGGAGTTGACCTGTGTTTCCTCAGTGGCGCATCCGCATTGAGTACCTTGACTGTGTTTTTTTCTTCCAAGAAGGATTTCACCCCTTTTCTCGGTCAAACAAACGTTAGGGTTTTTCCCATAAAATATTGGGTAAGGGTTTGATGAGTTTAAAAGGGAGGATTTCACCCATCCTTGTGATTTTTTTAGCCTTTTCCCATCAAATTTAATTTACCCTCGCCACCATGCCTACCTATGAACTTAGCAAATTTAGACCCTAGGGTTGGTTACATTGCTTTTTGAACTTAGATGTGCGCCTGAGTTTCACACCGATATGGGGTAGGTTGAATGCTCTCCTATGGGCATTTTTAGGGTTCGCTTGTGTTCAGTTTCAAGAATACCCAGTAGATTTTAGGGCTTTATTTTTCGGTGGGGGGATAGTAGTCTAGTATTTTACCCTAAGGCATCACCACTGTAAGTTTGAATTTTTATCACACCTGTGGTAAGAGAGGGTATTGCCAAGTTTGGGATTTTTTCTCCTAAAAAGCGCAAAAAACCTAAGCTTCCATGTCCAATGATTGATGTATTCCTGAATCGGGTCGTATGCTCCTGGTCCTAGTGGACGAAAATGATGGAATAAGATAGAATTAGGTTTTTCTTTGATTTGTGAAAATATGCTTATTCATTTTGTTTCATGCTTCCATTCAGGAACATTTTTCATGATGAGAATGCTAATAAAGATCTGTTTCTATCGCATGTACAACTCACCTTAGACACCATGATGAATAAGTGGAAGAAGAAGGATAATATTGTTAATTACAACTCGGATGAGGATGTAGCAGAAGAACCCCCATCGAGGATCAAAATTTTCTATGAAGACACCAAAGCAGTGACGAGAGATGAGCCTGAGTTCAAATGGGGCCAGATTCATCACTGGTTGATTGAAAAGAAAGTTTCAGAAGTAGGGCTGGAAGATTTGTCCCTTTATGATAATGTGCTAAGATCTGGAATAACTAAAGTCAATACTAGTCTTGAAATGTTCCCTTGTGCAGAATTCATGGGATGGATTCTGCCTAGATTAGACACAACATGAATGTTGATGAATGATATTGAGAATAAAACTTTTGCATCCTAGTCCCCCGCATTTCTATCAGTTGCTTACAGTTTTCCAGAAAAGGAAGTCAGTGTGACCACAAAATGGGTGAAAGGTTTGAAGTTTGATTACACTGCTAAGGATAGAATGATGATTATTGATGGGAAAAATTTAAGGAACAAGCAGTTAGGAGAATTCAAAACAAATCACTTAAAAACCCCTTACAGGTTAATAGTATTGTTGTTGAAAAAAAATTATAGCAGAGCCGATGGGAGGTTCTATAAATTTGGTTGGATTGCACGGATATACCACATAGCCATGAAAGGAATAGTTTTCAACTGGGCCGACAACATAACCAAGAATTTGTCCACCATTATTAAGGAATCCTAGGAAGGTTTGCACCTCAGCAAATCTGAATTTTACATTCCTTCCTTTCTAGTAGACTACATACTATATTGTCATCGGTTTGAAGGACTGAAGTGTACATGGAAGGGAGGAAATTCCCCCATATATATAGCATGTCAGATGTTGGAGGTGCACAAGTATCATAATCATTATCAAATGATCTATGAGGAATTCTTGATGCCCTTGTACAAGTTGATATTTCTCAAAGAATACTCGTGTTTATCTAAAGGAGCTTTAGAATCTATTAAGGAATGCGGAGATTACTTTTTCACAGAAGAAGACATGTATTTAAGGATGTATGGAAGAAAAAAATCTCCCTTATTACTACCTAGTGTTATATCTCAAAATGACACATCTCTTCCTGTGACCACTTTCCTATGTTTTCATCGCATGTCGACACTTCCATGACGACACTTCATGAAAAGCCACTAAAAGTCACTGAAAAAACACCTAACTTGCAGGACCCATATCTTGAGTTATGTAACTCTATTTGACCTCATCTCTACACCATTGGAAAGGTATTTTAGTTATATAAAACTTTCTAGAAGACACAAAATTCTGAAAATGCCCAAAAATACCCAAAAAATGAGTTTTTGATGTGTACGCGACTTTCCTTAAGGAAACCCGTGTACATACGTGAGTTGCTATATATAATAGTCACGTACTCCTTATATACATGACTTTATGCATTACAACCCACGTATACCTCCTCATGTATGCGACTGTTGTCTTTGCAACCTGCGTACACCTCCTGAAAATGTCAAAAAAACATATATTTTGAAATTTGGGTAGTTTGGGTAGTTATGCAACTGACTCCTTCAGTTGTAACTACTTTGTATTTGCTCCTAACTCTTCCTTAAGCATATAAATAGAGGTAGGGAGGTCCATGAGAGGAGACTTGAATCTTTGTATTGTTATACTGGAGGAATTGGAGCTCTTTTTTCCCACACCTTTTCCCTAGAAGCATTCTCCTTTTGTTGCAGAGCTTGGAGGCTGAGTTCCTTGGAGAAGAGAAGTAGCAAAACCAGATCAAGGTTTCGTGAGGTGATAAACTTGAAGAGAAGGTATAGTTGTACTTGTTTTCAAGATTAATAAAGATGTGATGTCCTTCTTCTTCCCAAATAATTGTTCAATGTGTGATTGAAACTATGTTTATGATCATATGATGATGTTAATCAGATCATTATTTCATGTTTATTTGATTATCATTTGTTTATATGTGGTCATATTGGTTTGAGGAAGGTATAACTTGTTTTGCAGGTCTCTTGGAGTAAGAGGAGCGAGAGGAGAAAGAAGAGGAGAAGGGCTAAATAAAGCTTGGACCATCCTTCAGTTAATCAGGTGTGGGCCTTTCTAATCTCTGATCTTACTTGTATTTACTTGCAAAACCATTTCCATCCACCTTTCAACCCCAGTACGTTGATGGCCTCTTAAACCCTAGCCATATGATACTTTCCTTTACAACAGAACTGGAGACTCCGTTGGGGATAGCCTTGTCTATTTGGGGTTTCTTTGTCTTTATTTCAGGATTTTGTAAAGTTTCAGGTCTTCCTTACAAGTTAGGAACAACTTTTGATTTTGTTGGAACACCTTTCCTGCCTTCCTAGGTCAGTTTTTGATCCTTTTTGTGCCTTTTGTCATCCATACATGAATTTCAGGCTAAATAGTCGCATGTCTATGTTGTATACGCAACTTGCACTACCTGTAACCTATGTTTCATACATGACCTACCTTAAGGCAACCTGCGTATGCATCTAAATTTGTGTTCTTTCATCATTTTTCAGGGTTTTTGGGTGATTTGAGGGTTGTTTGTAGGGTCTTAAAGGGTCCTCTTCATATGCAGGACTCCTAAGAGGTTGTTTTATCTCTATTAGGTTATATTTTTCTATATTCTAAGTCTCTTTCAAGTCATTGAACTTGTTTTTGCTGCTTTCCCCCCCACCTCCTTCTTTGGCTTGACCTTGTTGGACAAGGTATTGAGCAACCTCTGTTTGTAGGTTTAGATTGATACTTGGGACTTCTTGACCTTTGTTTATGTCAGTCTTATTGCTCAGTCTCTTCATTCCAAAATTTTTGGCTTGTTTACTTTTGTGAGCCTTCCTTTCAAGAGAGGATGATATCCAACCTTAGGGAAACCTAGGGTTTGTTTGTGGGGTGTATAGTAGTTGTCTATTTGCTTTGCTTACAATACTTGCTTGCATTAGTTGATAGGCTATTTTTTCTTTTGCATTTATAAAAGAAAAATTAAAAAAAACACATGTTTGCTTTATATGCATGTAGATTAGAGTTTTGTCTTTAATGCACTGCACATCATTATTTTTGAAAAAATAAATAAAAAGAATTTGTTATTTTGTGGCTTTCAAGTTTCTATTTGAAAAAAAAAAGAGAATAGTTTTTCTTTTTGCATTTCATATCTCGTTGCTTAGTCATTTTGTTTCAAATTTGAGTCAAAACACCACATAAGTTTCACGCCATTTACCCTTTGACTAAAATCAACCCTTAAAATAAACGATATAATTTAAAAATTATTAGTAAGTTTTATTTTATAGGGTCATACACCAACTAGCTCAGGCTAGACTTGTGAGGTAGGGAGTGTAAACTCCCCACAAGTGTTAAAATTCAGACGTAGTTGGCCAATCACTAGGTAAACCCTTTTGTATGTTAACTGTATCTAGGAAGCTCCTCTCAAACAGGAGTTAATCATGAGGTTGTGTGGAGGCTTCGACTAGGGAGATAACCCTTCGATTCCTTGTCAAAGCGTAGACCAAGGTTTTTGTGCATCTAGGGATTCTGTCTTAGACAGGTTTTCAGGATTTGCTACCCTACCCATGCATATGAACCAAGCTTGTGACTATCCCCCCAAAATTTCAATATAGTTAAGGTAGCCTTTAGTCTCTTTTGACATCTAGGGTTCATACATAGGTACACCAGAAGGCTATTTCTGGTTGACCTTGGACGGGATTGGAAGGTAACCTCGGTAGAAGGTGTAGGAGGGTGGTGGGTGATTCCTCCGCTTGTGCCTAAGAACATCTACAGGGATGCCAAGTAACTGTTTATCAGCTTTCTTTTGGAAAGCGTATCTTATACCTATTTGTCTGTCTGGCTTTAGGAATTTTTAGTGACTGCTGTGTGGTTTGTCTATACTTAGTCTGCCTTCAGGTGTGTGCTTGGTGATTTTGGTTTCTTGTTGACCTCAAACTTTGTCTCCTTGTTTGAAACTATGTCTAACACCCCTTTGAACACCAACCAAGATATCCCTATGCTGGGAACTCCTTGTACTATTCCTCTCACAAGGAATGTTGGTGTTCCCTTGATGGCCACCCTGAATCTTCCTGGATTCACCCTAGGGCTACCAGTGTGGTTTTTTTCCACTCCAACTACCCTGAATGCTCCTGATGCTTTGCAAGTAAGATCCTTATATCAAAGGCATCAAAACACTGCTTCCCCTTCACCTGTAGTTGATTCTCCTCCTCCTTCTACCTCATGCAGTGAAAGTAGTGATACTAGTAACTGACAGTCTAAAGGGAGTTAAATAAGAAGAAATAGGAAGAAGGCACATAAGAAAGGAGGCAACCGTTCAACCTATGCAAATCAAGTTGAACCTCACCACCTAGCCTCTGTGGTTCATGCTGGGGGCACCTATCCAACCTATGCAGGTCATGTTGGATCTAAGAACTCAACCTCTACAAGTCAAGTTGATATTCACCACCTAGCCTCTGTAGTTCATGTTGGGGGAACCTATCCAACCTTTGTAGGTCATGTTGGATCTAAGCACTCGACCTCTGCAAGTCAATTTGATCTTCACCATCTAGCCTCTATTGATCATGTTGATGGGATCCTTCCAACCTTTCCAGGTCATGTCGGATCTAGTCACTCAACCTCTGTAGTTCATGCTGAGGGCACCTATTCAACCTATGATGTTCAAGTTGAACCTCCCCATCCAACCTCTACATGTCATGTCAGTTCCATCCACCCAGCCTCTAAAGTTCATGCTGGGGGCACACACTCAACTGCTACAAATCATGTTGATCCTAACCATTTAGCCTCTGTTGTTCATGCTGGTGGTTCCCATCCAACCTCTGTAAGTCATGTTGGACCCAGTCTCTCAACCTTTGCAGGTCATGTTGGGGGCATTCTTTCAGCCACTGTGGTTCATGCTGAAGACAATCTATCAATCATTGCAAGTCATGTTGACATTGTTGAAAAGATTTCCCGTTCAAAACACAAGCCCAAGTTTCCTTGTAAGCTTTATGAGGGAGACCACCTTACTTATAAATGCCCTTCTATCACGGAGGTGCAAAGAGTTTGGTTTCATGGTCATCCCGTTTTTTAACATCCTAAATTTTTTCAACAACCAACCTCTCTTAGTTAGGTTGGACCCAGTCATCCGGCCTCTGGTGGTTATGCTAGCGGCAAACTCTCAACCTATGAACGTCATGCTGAGAGAAATCAGTCATCCACTGCTAGTCATGTTGACACCGTTGAGAAAACTAGTCGTTCGAAGTGAAAACTTAAGTTCCCTTGTAAGCTATGCGAGGGAGATCATATTACTCACCAGTGCCCTACTATCACAGAGGTGCAAAGAGTGTGGTCCAAGACTCAAGAATTTCCTTCTCCTGAACAACCTATAGTTTCTCAACAACCTACTCAACCTTTGGTTGATCAAGTAGTCAAACCAATCTCATATTTGGTCGATCCCACTCTTCTTTCGGAGAGTGATCTTGATGTGATTAAACCAATGTCATATTTGGTCAATCCCACTCTCCCTTTAGAGAGTGAATTTCATGAAGCAGTTGAATCGATTCCATTTTCTATCAATCCCACTCTTCTTTCGAAGAGTGAAGTGTCTGTTAGTCATATTTTCTTCACTGCCAATTCAAAACTTACTGAACAAGGGGGAACTGAACTCATTTTGGATCAAACCCCACCAAGCTCTCGGATTGCTTCCTTTGATTGGGATAGCCTAGCTGACCCACACCTTCCTTCTGATGAACCTTTCCAGATAAAGGTCAAAGTTGAACCATACATGATTGCTCGTTGTATTGTTGATTAAGGAGACTTAGTTAGTATATTGTATGCTCGTGATTGGAGAGGCATGGGATCTCCCAGCCTTGTGTCGACCTCTAATTAGTTACTAGAATTTTATAGAAGAACTAGTATAGCCTTGGGAATTATTTCTCAAACACCTGTTACTTTGGGTGGGAAGACCGTCTTAGTTGACTTCATGGTGATAGAAGACCCCTTGGACCTCAATATGCTCCTTGAACGTGATTATGTCTATGCCATGCAAGCTATGGTTTCAACATTTTTTCATGTGATGTACTTTAATCATGGCGAAGAAATTGTCACTATTGATTAGTTGGATTTTTTTTATCCTTCTTCTGACCTGACTAGAGACTAGGTTTTTCCTTTATTGATTCCCAGTATTTCTATAGACACTACCCCGCCACAAGTGAGCTATGTGGCCTCATGTCCTTTGCGTTCAATTTCTACTGAGAAGTAGCCTCTATTTTCATGCTTACCTTCTCAGGACTTGTTCCCAACAGTTGACCAAGTGAGTCATCCTCTACAAACTGTGGATCCTTCTCTCCACTCTGTCAATCCATTTGAAATTTTAGCTATGTGTCCTATATTGGATGATCTCCTTCCTTCGGATGAAGTATTCTTAGAGTCTTTGATATAGTCTGATCTTCTATTGGATGTTGGTTCAGTTGTGACTAAGTATAACCCTGATTTGCCTAGTAAGCCTAACCTTTCTTTTTATGTTGGTCTTGTTGATTCTTTTGACTCTTCCTTTGAATAGAAAGTCAGTGAACCTGATGAGTTTGATTTTTCTTATTATTTTTTCAACTCCTGTGATACTGAGTTTGTTCCTTTAGAATCTATATCCCTTGTTGATTTTTTCTCTCCTTCTGAGGTTGATCTTACTGATTATAAACCCTCGAGACTTGGTACTATAGAATCCTCTTCGGTCAATTCTTCCTTGACTTTACCTTTTGTAGAAGATAGCAAAGTCACATGTGTTTCTACCAAAGTGACCTGTATCAGAACTTTTCTTCTGAATATGATCCTGATACTGTTGTTTCTTGGAGATAGGATTCTTAGTTGGATTCACAAATGTTTACTGGCCTTGTCTTATTGTTCAAGCTATAATTGCATTTGCATGTGCCCTGCTCACTCTTATGAGCCTGATGCCGGCTTCCACATTTTTAGCTCGTTGTATAAGCCCTCATCTTTGTTCTCATTACCGCTAACCCTTGTATCATTTTGCCTTTGAAACTTGACACCCTTTACCTTGAGGAGACCTTCCCTGAGTGTCTTTATCTTACTCATGTTCCTTGCATTATGCATAGGTTTGTTCCTCGCGCTTGGAACTAGTTTCACTTTCCCATGGCACTCATCTCCTCGCATTTAGAGCACTCTTTCTGCTCTCCTTAGAGCTCGTTAAAAACAGTAAGGATGCCGCGAGTTGAATTTTTTGAACTCGTTAAAAATTCATGGGAAAGATATTGAGTTTCTTTAGGCCTAGTTCTGACTCCTCAAAATAGACTTTACTGCTGAGTAAACTTGTCCATTCAGGCTCGTTAAGAATATGTGAATGGGCATCCACATTGGTGGTAGGTTATTGCTTTCTCGGACCATGTGGAATAATATGAGAAAGGAACACTCTCTTTTCTTTGGAATTGATAAGAGTATTCTCAGGCATAGATTTATCACTTTTTCAGACTTGAGGGTCTAAACTTATAGAAAAGGAACCCCTGGTGTGAGCTTAGTTTTCTCTTTTTCATGCTCTGGACCAAAACATGAAAAAGATTTCGACTGTACTTTATGTCTTTGTCATGCTCGTTAAACCCTAAAGAACAAAGCATCAAGTTTATTGTTGTAAGACCCATTTCTCGTAATCAAATGGATCTTTCCAAGTGATCTTTCCTTCCTTCACACTCATAAAACTCAGGCTATATGCTGCTTTTGAAGGAGCATTGGGTAGGTGGTAATTTGACCTTTTTCAGACCTCCCGACTAAGTATGAAAAAGGTGCACCTTTTCTTCTTTGAAAGTTAAGAGAGTTTCTTCTTCGGTATGTTTTATACTTTTTCGGCCTCAGGAGACTAAATTGTACGAAAAAGCACCCCCCTGGAGTCTTCTTTGGAGTTTTTAGACTCTCTAAACTATGAAAACACCGTCAAGCATGTACTAGTTCGGGCTCATAAAATCCACAAATCAGTGCTTTATCAAGCATTCTTCTTTCTTTTCTTTGAGCTTGCCAAAAATGAAGATGGTCTCAAGTTTTCTTTCTTGGAATCGTTAAACCTTTACAAGAAAGAGGGGAAGGGAAGTTCATTCACATGTTTTTTACATCATGGTAGCAAGTCTTGTTTCCTTAAACAAAGCACCAGTTTTGAGTCTATCAATAGTTAGGTCCTAGTATTTTGACCTTATCCTTACTCAAAGTTTCTTACTCCTCCAGTTGGTCTCTTTTCCAATTATATGGGGAATCTGTCAATGTCCCCTATATTGTAGACTTGTGTCGTTGGTCCTTTTTGTGTCAAAAGCTGCCTAAGTCACTTTTTGTGTCGTGCTCACTATACAAGGATTAAACCTTTGTCAGCCATTTTGTAATTACCTTGATCTTTTGTGTCAGCCATTCCCTGGTATCAATTCATTACATCATGTCTTCAGCATTAAATTCAATACCAATTCCATATCCAATTAGTCTTCGATTTACCTCATGTTGGATGATGAAGGATGCCTTAATTCCTTCCTTCCAATGGATCTCTTCCTATTGACTAAAACACCTCTTGCTCTAGGAATGAGATTTATATTTTTATGACAGTACCTTAGGGATTGTATTCATCAATAGCAATTTCCCTCACTATTAGGTAGTGGGAATACCTTAATGTCTCATACTCAATGGATTCTTCAAGTGTTTGAATTCAATTCCTTGTACTCACACTTGTTAGAATGTACTAGGTACCTTGGGAACCATTTTAATTAATGGTGGTTTCCTTCACGTTTGTTAATGGTTTTCATCATTGACCGATAATCAAACGGTTTCCTCCATGTTCGACTTAAACTCCTTTATTCGCATGGTTAGGATTCGTACCTTTTAGGCAGGTTTGGATTGAAGACCTTGGGCCGAAAATAGCATTATTATATTTTGCTATTTCCCAAGCTGCGCAAGACCTTGTCACACTTTATAAGACATTTTGCTGAGACATAGATCCAACTTGTATTTTTGTGGCTATGATCAATTGTTGAGTATGGATCCACCTTGTTCATTTGTGGCCATGACTCCTTTAGATTTGATATGGTGCCTTTTTGCATATTGAGTGACCATGATAGTTTCATCAGTTATACATATGTTGTATCCGCATATATCTTTATGGTGATGTTTTGTATATGGACTTGTATGTCCCAGAGATCAGTTTTTTCTGACATTTATCTCTCTTTCAGGTACCTTTGTTCGAGCCTTTTGATCTTGGAATCTCTGCTTTCTCCATACTCAATTGTTTCCTTTATAATTCATTTTGGATATCATCTTCCCCTCTAACCTCATACATTAGGGGGCATCTGTTATAGCTCAAAATGACACATCTCTTCCTATGACCACTTTCCAATGTTTTCGTCGCATGTCGACACATCCATGACGACACTTCATGAAAAGTCACTGAAAAAACACCTAATTTGCAGGACCCATATCTTGATTTTTGTAACTTTGTTTGACCTAATCTCTACACTATTTTAAAGGTATTTTAGTTAGCTAAAACTTTCCAGAAGACACCAAAGTCTGAAAATGCTTAAGAAATACCCAAAAAATGAGTTTTTGATGTGTGCGTGACTTTACTTAAGGAAACTCATGTACATATGCGAGTTTCTATATATAATAGTTGCGTACGAACTATATACATGACTTTCTACATTGCAACCCATGTATAGCTCCTCGTGTATGTGACTGTTGTCTCTGCAACCCCCATACGCCTTGTGAAAATGTCAAAAAACACTTATTTTGAAATTTGGGTAGTTTGGGTAGTTATGCAAGTGACTCCTTCAGTTGTAACTACTTTGTATTCACCCCTAACTCTTCCTTAAGCATATAAATAGAGGTATGGAGGTCCATGGGAGGAGACTTGAATCTTTGCATTTTTATGCTGGAGGAATTGGAGCTCTCTTTGCCCACACCTTTTCCCTATAAGCATTCTCCTTGTGTTGCAGAGATTGGAGGTTGAGTTCCTTGGAGAAGAGAAGCAACAGACATAGATCAAGGTTTCGTGAGGTTCTAAACTTGAAGACAAGGTATAGTTGTACTTGTTTTCAAGATTAATAAAGATGTGATGTCCTTCTTCTTCCCAAATAATTGTTCAATGTTTGATTGAAACTATGTTTATGATCATATGATGATGTTAATCAGATCATTATTTCATGTTTATTTGAATATCATTTTTTTATATGTGGTCATATTGGTTTGAGGAAGGTATAACTTATTTTGCAGGTCTCTTGGAGTAAGAGGAGCGAGAGGAGCAAGAAGAGGAGAAGGGCTAGAGAAAGCTTGGACCAGCCTTCAGTTAATTAGGTGTGGACCTTTCTAATCTTTGATCTTGCTTGTATTTACTTGCAGAACCATTTGCATCCACCTTTCAACCCTAGTACGTTGATGGCCTCTTAAACCCTAGCCATAGGATACTTTCCTTTACAACACCTAGATACGTAACCGATTATATATCCCACAAAGAAGCTGTCAAACAGATCTTTCTGAATGGATTTGGGAGTCATAGGTTCGATTTGAAGAAGGTTTTTTACCCACCCTTACCATTTTATGTGGGCAGTTACAAGTTTACTAAGGTGAATAATTCCCCTGAATTTGTCAATGAGCTTGAGAATTTCCATTTTGGAGAGAAGGATTTTCATAGAAATGACTCACAAGGAAAGGTTGCCTCCTATAAGGCAAGACTTAAAGTAAATTTTGAGTATGTTAATTATGTAGATAAAGAAGAAGAAAGGTACAGAAAAATTTACAGTTTGGGAACTGTAAACAAGAAGTTCAATTTGAAGATAGTAAGAGGTGGGGAAAAAAGCAGTGGAACTAGCACTCTAGTATCAAAGAGTCAAGAAGAGGAGGCTGCTAAAAGGGAAAAAGAAGAAATGTCCCGAAGAATGGCAGAAGGGGCCAGAAATCTTCGAGCTGAAGAAAAGCAGCAAGAAGAAGAAGAATCTGCCAAGGAATAAAAGAGGAAGAAAGGCGAATCCATCCAAAAAAATATTAATGAGATGGAAAAGGCTATGGATCACAAAGCTCTAAATCTAGGACTAGAAGGAAGAGACCTGGAAGAGGTCATAAAAGAGCAAAGAAGGAAAGGAGAAGAAGATCTAGGTGGTGGAGAACAAGACCATAACCCTACCTGGGATAACCCAGAAAACACCCCATCCACCTCAGGATCCATACTTACAGGAGGACATCTTCCCATAGTTGAAATGGGACTAGTGCCATTTACCCCATCTAAATAATATGGTGTGGCATGTTTAGAGGGCGTACAATTCGATCCCAAAATGAAGTCAATAGTTTTGAGAACAAAAAGGACACTGAAAATGGGAGACAGACCCCTGGTCCCCATGATCACGGAGAGAACAGTGGTAAAAAATGTTGAATATAATCCAAAACAAATGGCTTCCATGGGCATTGCCTCTACGTATGCAAATTCTCACAATATTGACAAACTAATAGAGACCCTTGAGTAGTTCAAAGGCAGGATGGCCGAGATGAAAGCTTTTTTTTTTAAAGAGGAGAGAGTCTACAGAGAATCCAAGAGAAAGTATGTAGATACTCTCTCAGACTATGAAAATCTACAGCAAGACTACCAAATTCTAGGATAATAACGGGACACTTTAAAGCAGTGCAACATAAGCCTTATTAAAGAAAAAGGGGAATTGGAGAATAAAATTGTAGAACTAGAAGCACAAAATTCTATAGCTGATCAAAAACCAAATCAATATGAAAATCAAGTAGCAGAATTAGAAGCTCAAAAGGTTTCTTTGGAGGTACTGTTAAAGGAAGCAAATGAACAAAAAGCAGATATTGCACCTTTCACAAAACAGACACTTTTTCTCAGGAAAAAGATTTATCAAACGCATGTCCAGATCACAGAGGAGGTTCTGAAGGTTAGGAAAGTAGAAGCTCAACTAGAATAAATCTCATTCATAGCTTCTCAATTCAAATACAAGACTCAGAATATGTTGGAAATCATACAGGGAAGATTGACATGGTTGAAAACAACCAAGGAGCCTCCAACAAATGCACCAGTCAAAGATTCAGAGAGAGTGCAACTTGAATACGAATTGATGGGTTTTGGAAATAAAGCTGCTGAAAAGTTGTTAGATGCAGTTAAGAAAACCAAAGACCAATGCATTGAATTTTGTGAGAAGGTACTCGAAACCGATAACGGGTGCCAAATATCATCAAAGAAAAGGTTAGATGGACTTCCTACACATGAAGAACATTTGAAATAGTTACATGATAGATTGCAGGAAGATATGTTGAGAATACAGCTGATTAAGAATTTGGATGACAAGGTGCTAAAGAGTGTAATTTATCAAGCAGCAGTAAACAACTATCGGTTGGAATACCATCTTCGTTTACTTCTAGCTAGAATGAATAACATAAAGGATCAAGCTGCCAAGCATGAAGTTACCATCAGATTTTTGGAGCCATCAGATTTTGAGGAAATAGTGACATATGCCATGGCTTGGAAGCAGTTTATTGATGAGCTAGAAGGGGCCACCTAAAGTATTCTTTGTCTTATTTGACACATCAGAAACCTTTTTGTAATATTTATATTTCTTGTTTTAATTGGGAAGCACCAGAGGAAAAAATACTTTTGTAACCGAATTGTAAAGGAAGCCCAAAGGGAAGGAGGACCAAAAGTCATTAGGAAATGTATAAGTATGAATAGAATCTCCATAAGAAAGGATTTTTCCATGCTCTCATAGAAAAAATACTTTATATAAGAAGAACTATTTCTTTTTATAATAAAGGAGGACTGATTTTCTTTCTACTAGAGAAGGAGCTGTTCATGTTTCAAATGCATGTTGTGTGGATGGTTGAATGTGGAATTATTTTTGTTTCAGCTTACTCTGCAAACCTATGAGATCATTTTGACTTGTGAATTAATTCTATATTATGAATTATTTCCTGTTATTTGATGAAGCTTATGCAACAAATTGAGTAATGAATGTTTTAATCAACACTGAGCTATATTTCTGTTTATTTTTCTACTGTATTCATGTGTTTTGAAGTATATTAGCTACATGTATTATTCTTTATGCATATTATACAACACATTACTCATGTAAAAAATAAGTATCTCCCTAGGGATAGGTTTAGCTTAGTTGTTATTTTCTTTCTGTAATTGGGAAACAAAGGAGATAAGACGGGAGGTAAAAACCTACACATCACATTGTGAACCCTTTTCTTCTTGATCAGCTATATTTATATTTTAGGCACTTGCATATCATTGTAAAATATAAAAATAAAATATAGATAAACATTGGACCGGGCCGCAACTGGTAAAACAAGCTTAAATTGTTACTTAACTTTACGGTAGCCAGACCGTAAACCGAACGGATTCCCCATACCAAACAATAAACGAGCTGATTGGGAACGGTTATTGGGGAGAATACCTACTGTCGATACCTGGTATTTTACAGGCATCAACACCTACTTTTATCGTTTCATATCTAGATCATCTCTTTTGTTCTGCACAAAACAAAATAAACACATAGAGAACACAGAGAAAATCTTAGATGTAGACAACCTTTGTTCTATCACCATAGGAGTAATCCAGGATATTTTCATGTTATGAAGACATCCTGTAGCTTCTACTATGAGAGAATATCCTAGGATCACACTTAGTGCATTACGTCTCTACACGGTCATCTTGCATTCTACCTGTAAAGGAGAACCACCTAGGTGCACCTCTCGTTTTTCATCATCTCAACATGGGAACACACACATATATAGATATATATGTAACGATGATTACGACCGAAGAACCTGTTACACCTGGTGTTATCTCTAAGGTAGTTTCACCTTTTTATTTTAATTTTTTATTGTGATTTGTTTTTATTGTTTTAATTTTTCTTTGTTTTATACCTTATGATTGATTGATCGCCATTAGGGTTTCTTTTATTATCTAGAATCATCAAAATCTTCATTCATTAGCCATGAGCCTATGTATGTGCAAGAGATTGTATGTTATATGGTGAATTGTTACAGCTGGAAGCATTTATCCAAACTGGTAGCATATCATGAACTGGAAGAATTTTACTTACTGATAGCAGAATGTCAAAAGGGCATTTCATTGAAAAGTTTATTGTTTATTAATACCATGGAATGTAAAGGGATAATAAACTTTGGTCATATTCATAATTATGTGGCATTCGATATGGACATGTTTTAAAAAATGCACCCCTATCCACGAAATGATGAGTTGTATGGTGGCATTTATGAAAGGGTACACCTGTTGTCATTTCGAAATTTGAACAATTCATGTAATGAGTGCTAGTACTGATCGTGGAAGAATCAACTTAATTCACATTCCCCCCCAAAATCTATCTCATTATTCTGTTGGTTAATTGGAGAAGGATATTCGTAGGTCTATTGGTATAGTGTCAATCTTCATTGGGTATGAGCAGCAGCATTAGAGTTTGAAACAGCTAGGGTTTTCTTTCAAACTCTGATAGATGTTATGTTTAGGGTTCCAGATTACATTATATACTCTTCCCTGCATTTCGAGGCAAGCAGTGGCAGCAGAGAATTTCCTGTTCGAGACAGTATAGCGTGAAGGCTTTGTTGATTTGCATTACTGATAGAGGCTTAAGGGTAAGACCAACAAGGCCTTTGGTTTTATCTTCACTGTTATCTTCACTCTGTTAGGTTTGCAGATCAGTTTAATTAATATTCGCACGAGCACAGGTGCATTATTGACAGGCCAGAGATAACATGGAGTGAAGACCGTCCACAGAGGTAATTGCAATGAAGTTTAGTGGATGTGCTGTTTTGTATGAGATTTAAAGCCCAGTTGGTCTATACAACAAAGTTGCAATTTTTTTTAGGGTTTTCAATGTCAAAGGCACTAGATGAGGAAGAACCAGAGGTTATAGTAAAAAGAAAGCATGGTGGTTTCATTTGCAAGCTAGAACCAAGTAATACAAACTGGATAAAACAATTTCCCAGGTATGCCAAGCTTATGCAGAAGTCTGGATGGTTTAATTTTTGTGAGAAACTGCAAGGTTGCCATTCACAAGTGACCATGCTATTTATTGAAAATTATAGAGATGAAAGGATTCAGCTGCAAAGCCTAACTGTTAGAGTAAATGAGGATTATGTTGCTGAGGCAATAGTTGTTCCTGCATAGGGTGAAAAATGGTTCAAACAACAATATCGTCAAGGTAATTTCAGTGAATTTCTAATGCCAGGAGGTGAAAAGCTAGATTGGAAAAATCGTGTCCACGTTAGTAAAATGAAGCCAGGATGGAGGGTTCCTTTGGAGGTGATACAAAATTACATCACCTATGATGGAAGATATGACAGAGTATTAAAGTGCCATCTAAAATTGCTAATGCATATTCATGGAAGTATACAGGTAAAACTCCCATTTTACTTGTTAAAAAGCCTCCAAAAAATGATTTCCAGGGTTCAAAACCATCCCGAGCATACATCTCACTCTGTTTATCACCAAGGGTTGATTAAGTTATTGATTTTAGCTCAGTTGCAGAAGGAAGAAAGAACATGGGAATACCTGTTAGCAGAGCTAGGGTTTAAGGATAACCCTAAAGAAAAAGGCAAAAGAATGATGGATGATACTGAATAGCCAATAATAAGTCCTAAGAAGCTTGTTCAAACTGTTGAGAATGAAGAAAAGCATACTGCTGAAAAAACCATCCAAGAAGGCTTATGCCCTGAAGCCTCCTGCACAAATGAAAACCCAGAGAAACTTAGTGATATGCTGAAAACCATAGCTTCAAAGAATAAGATTTGTAAACAGTTATTCAAGACAAAGAAGCCAAGAACCAGGCTGAGGAAGAAGATGCAGATAGAGAAAGAGGCAGCACATGAAGATGCCATGAATGTTGTAGTGATAGATGATGCTGGTAGTGAAGAAACAATGCATACAGCAGGGGACCAATACTGTGTAGATAATGAAAAGTTTATTGATTTTCAGGGCGTAGCAGGCACTATACCAGAAGAGTTTTGCATAGACAAGAAGAATATTCCAAATGATGGTTCAACATCAAAAGGTTTACAAGAAGGAGTCCACATAGGAGAAGAAGACTTGGAAATATCTCCTGAATTAAGCCAATGTAGGAAGTCTTTGCAACATACCAAGAACAAACACGATATTTGCAAGACATAAATGAAAAATTGATGGTGGCCAACAAAAGACTTCATGAAGACCTGGAGGACAAAGAGGCAGAATACCAAAAGTTGCTGATGGTTTCCAAAGATGTTCTAAGGGAGAAACGAGCCATTCAGAAACAGTTGGAACAAGTCAAAGCTCAAATCAAGGAGGACAATAAGGATGTTGAATTCGCCAGACTACAGAGGCGTTCACAGGTTCTGAGTGACCTAGCTACACTAGCAGAGGCTTCTAGAAGCCTTTAGAATTTAAATTGTAGTTTTCTTTTTGAACTTATGTAGTTTATTTGACACATGTATTACAATTGTACTTTAATACTTTTTAAAATGGATTGACTTCCTTGTTTTATAGGAGGTTCAATCCTTAGATATAGGATCTTATGGTTAGTTTAGAAAAAACATTATTTTGTATTTAAGAAGGTCTCGAGGGGGGACTGGGTTGGCAATTTTGGAGTTATGCAAGCCCGGTTTTAAATCATTGTCTGTATAACATGAATACTCTACAGCTTTGATAACAGGTTCTACTTTGAATGAGCATGATTTTGATTTGTCTTTGTATGTTATGAGTTGTCTTTCTTATGACTTATCATGTATATGGTCGCCTTGATTCCATTATAGTGATGCTTATATTGAAATGCAATTATCCTTATAGTTTTTAAAAATAGAGACAGTTTCATCTCATGACTTTGGATCGTAGTTACTGAGGTATTGAACCTTGTATTTGGTTTTATGTTATACAGTTCCTATATTTTGTATGATTTCCTCATAACTCTGATTTCACACCATCCTATCTCTTCAATAATGTTTTGATTTTCTTATAGATCTTATATTGTACCAGCTTATGTCATTCATAATAGTGTGATCTATGCAAAATAGCCTTGATTTCATACCATCCTAGTTCTTCAATGATTGTTTGATTTTACTTATAGATTTCATGTTATACCAGCCTATTTCATGGATAGTTGTGTAACTTTTCCAATAGCTTTGATTGCACATCAGTTTGGTTCTCAGTCTGATTTCATTTGATTTGTATATTGTAACAAAATATTTCCTTAAGCTTGAACCCCTGTAGTCTTGGTTCAACCTTAGGGATAACACCTGGGATTTTATATCCCAGGCAACCTCAAGGACTTATTACATCTAAACAACTTGCGTTTAGGATATTTTTTGTTTAGACAAATTTCAGGACGTACTACATCCGAGTATTCTGTGTACCATGCCAGTGATATTTTTACACTTGAATAACCCATAGGACTTATTACATTTCAATAACATATGTACCACACCAAGACTCATATTTACATTCAGATAACCCGTCTCAGGACTTATTACATTTGAGTAACCTGTGTATCATGCCAGGACTCGTATTTACACTCTGACAACCTACCAGACTGATTATGCCTGAGCATCGTGCTACACCAGGATCATTTCCACTTTGATAACTTGTCTCATTTCCCATGTGAATCATCATGCATATGTCTCATCTGGTATCTCACTATTTCTAGCATAGAATCATATCATGACTGATTACGTCCAAGGATAACCTGCAATCTTCTCCAGTACTGATTACATTTCAGGAAAACCTACATGACTAATTACACATGAGAAACCTATGATCTCCGCCAATATTCTATGCTCAGACAACCTATCTCACCATCTATAATATAACTAATCACTCCCTCTTTCAAGAGGTCTCATTCTGGATCTCACCAATTCTTTCTTTGAAGTACTCGAACTTCACTCTGGCTATTTCCATCATAGAATCACATCAGGACTAATTACGTCAAAGGATAAGTTGCGAACTTCTCCAGGACTGATTAAATCCGAGGACAACAGGTAGGACTGATTACATCCAAGTAACCTATGAACTTTGCCAGGACTTCTACACTCAAATAACATATATCTCTAGCTATGCTAGAATTCATCACTCCCTCTTTCGAGGGGCCTCTATATAGATTGCATATAGGAGCTTCAATTCTCCTCTCTCCATCATATAAAACTATAATTCAAATCAATCAAAACATATAGTAGTTTTTAAAAACATACTACCTCACAACTAGTTGAGCAAGTGGAAACATATGCTTCCTCAATTGTACTTAGCACCATGGAGGACTACATACTTCCAAACCAGTATATCATATTGGATCTCAAACTTAAGAAGCAACCCAAGGTGTTCTTCCTCTCACTGTCGTTGCCTTCCTTATCCAAATCAACATAACCATGCAGGTTAGTCTTTTTATTCATATCATACTTGAGCCCATACTCAATTGTACCCTTCAGGTACCTCAATACATGCTTTATAGAAACTAGGTGAATGTGTATCATATCCATCAGAAACTGGCTCAGGGTGTTCACAACAAAGCATATGTCTGCTCTCCTATTTGTCAGGAACATTAATGAGCCAAACATCTGACCATACAACATGGAATCAACCCACTCTGATGAATCATCACCTTGGGGTCCAACATTCCTAATTTCTTCAGAATATCCACTGCATACTTTCCTTGACCAAGGAAAATCTCATTTGCATTCTTCCACACTTGTATTGCATCATCCCTAGGTATTCAATTTTGAACTTGCTGGAAAGTCTCCTCTTTACATCTTCAATGAGTTCACCATCTCTTGTCATAAACACGGCATTGACATATAGCAAGAGTATCACTGGGCTTCTTCCTTCAACCTGAAGTAAATAATGGAATCCACTTTACTCTTAGTAAATCCTAGGACCATCAATAAGTTTTCCATCCTGTCGTACCATCTCGAACTTGAGGATATTCTGCAATCACTCCCTCTAAATTGGATTATCATTCTCCCTCTGCATTTTGTACTCTATGTATTGAAACATTATGTACTAGAGTGACAAGTAGATTCCTCTACTACTGAGCTTCTATGTATCCATTTAAGGTCATCGGATACCAATATCCTCTATCTTGAAATTTTGTTGCAAAAGTTCCTCTTGCACCCATCTATGAGCTTGTCATCCTCTATAGGATTTCATCTTTAACCTTGTAGCAAAGCTTAATATCTTCATCACTTTATTTGATGTTCAATCTCCTCATGTAATTGTATGTGTTATCCCATGGGTGCCTTTTGAGCTCATACAAGGCCTTCTTTAATTTGCACACATGAGTCTTCATGTCATGTGTCTCAACTCCCAATGGTTTCTCTATGAATATTTCCTCCTCGAATACACCATTCAAGAATGTTGTTTTGATATCCAGCTGGTGTATCTCCCATCTCATACCTGCACATATAGATCTAATGGAAGCATACCTCACAACTGGTGCAAATCTATCCTCGTATTCTATGCCTTCTTTTTATGAGAATCCTTATGCTACGAATCTTTCCTTGTATCCCTTGATACTGCCATATGCTACATCTTAGATCTTGTATATCCATATGGAATACACCATAGAATTCCCTTTAGGTCTTGGAATTTCATCATAGACATCATTCCACTTGATCAACTACTACTCTTTGATCATAGTATCCTTCATTTTCTTCTTGGCTACTTCTTTATAGCTGGAAGGATGTGTGTCAATGATGTCACTCAACTGTGTCACATAACTAGAGTGTTTCCGAGGCCTCCTACTTTCTTTGGAAGTATCATCATACTTGTTTGGCACTATATATACTCATTAATTACTTAACAAGAAGAGTGTTCAATATTTAATTTTAAACCTAGGGAAGTCTATTATTTCAAAGGAAATTAGCAAAGTATATGTATAAACATGATCAGTAGTTGATAAGTAAAATAAAATTCACTCGGTTCTAATTAATGCTCATCCAACTCAGCTCCCTGTAAGAAATCAAAGTAACATTACCCATCTAGGAATTTAAAATAACTTCTATTTCCTATCATACTAATATGAACATTTATGATCTAAAGAGAAATCCACCTAGAATTACTTTTGCAGGAACTGAAAATCTAATTTACCAAATTAGAAAGATATCTACTTGTTAATCAAACAGAAAATTCATCAAATCAAAGGACTAATCTAATCAGGCAACTCTAGAAAGATAAATAACACACACAACACAGGAGATGAGCAAGTCTGTAACAGCTACTAACACCTCTACATAACAAGAAAGATTAACTGCACAGTCAACTATCACACCAAATCACCTACAAACCAAAGAAAAACCAACTGATGCAATCACTAAACAAATGCATTTGCAGCTAACCATGAAGATATATCAAACTAAAATTCCACACTTAAACAAAAATAAAATACTAAATCATATAAACTACCAGCAACTCTATTAGAACGTGGTCCCTGGCCTTCAAATAGAGATGTTGTTGAAAACTCACAAAGGCTACAACAGATGAATAATGAGAATTGTAACTCCTTTATTAATATGATAAAATTGTAGTTACATTTACTCTATTGCTTCTCTTACCATTTACGAAAACCAAACCCTTGGCTCTCCCTTCCTACACATACTTATACAAGACAAAGGTATTATGTTACATCAATTTCGAGTAGCCATTAATATATTTTCTCTTCAGGATGCCAAATCATCAAGAGAGATATAGCTAATAATCCCTTGCATAAAATCAGCTCAGGAATAACTAGGATTTTACTTCGATCTTTTTCATGAACTGCGGAATATTCTCGGGGAGTTTTAGTTGCAACTGTGAAGGAATATCTGAGATCCCTTATGCATGAAGGTAGACCACGTCATTCGAGCAGGTAGATGATGCCAAGTGGGACTAACTTCTAAATATGATGAGAAGTTGTAGTTGTGCCACTTAGATATAACAAGATGTTACATTTGCATCACCTGTGATTCTGAATCTTTCTTTCAAATGATGGATAGATAAACAAAACAAAAGGAAGAATCCATGATTATAAAATTAAACCAAGCATAAAATGAAATAATAGATAATTATTTATACCTGAGATATTTAAGCTTGTTTGTATGAGAAGGATAAAGATCCAAGGGAAAAATGATGGAACAAAGTATGGAAAAAGGGGTAAATTATAGACCCAAAATCTCCCCCTAGCTATCTAATTGCATGTCCTTAAACAAAAAATTTGAACTAATCTGAGCCTGAATCAGACTCAAGACTCCTCCTGTGAAAATTAGTGAGGTTGAAAGAAGGTTTTGGTACCTCTTTTAGCTGCAAAAACCCATTACTCATGATCAGAGTACCCCAACAATCTCTCTCAGCTTTCTTGTTCATCCTGTAGATTCCCTTGTAGCTTCTGTCTGGCCACCAATTAAGTGGAAATATGAACCTTAAAACCAACTAGTTTAAGCCACAAGACTCCATGCATTTAACATAGCCAGGTACTCTAGGAAGGTCATAGTTAAAATTTTCAAAAATAGAATGGATATTTTCCCTTAGGGATACAAGGGAAAGGTCCCATCTTTGACTACTTCCTTGCAGAGCAATGTCTTGCTATCAAGATATCATATCAACACATGTAGAGACAACCCTCCTGTTGAAATATATCCAACTGATTGAATTTATCTGGAAATGTAAGGTTTCTCTTATGCCTAGCAATCGAAAAGAGAGGGGCTCTATGTACTCCCCAAATCCATAGGGTGGATTTGTCTTCATTTCTCCTGATAGTCTGTGAGGTACTTAACCAATGCACATGATTATTGAAAAAATAAGTAAATGAACTTAAATGAATATCCCCAATATGGGGAACTGGATTAGCTTGAGTGTCCATAATGCATTCCCGATCATGTAGATACAATTCAAACAACAAATTCTTCTAATAAAATTCACTCTGGGTGAAATTTTCCAAAAACTGAGAAGGTGTCACAGTCTACCAAGGTCTTGCTTCCTTAAAATACTTAATCTAGAACATAATCATCCGTTCAAATAGGAATACAGGGTAGGACGAGGAGGGGGATAAACAACTTAATAACTCATGAGTCAAATTGAGCATCTGCTCGTTATTATTCTCCATAGGCTCATATTTCTTTAACTTTTTTAACTTCTCCCACATCTCTTCCCATCGAATCTTCTGAAAGAAGATCTCCTTAGGCCATTGTTCCCTTAGATATTGAATGACCTTCTTATGCTTAGTAAGGGAAATCATATCTTTCTCAAATTGGCTTTCATGATGATTCCATCTACTTGCTTCAATTTTTAGAAGTGTTACCTCTTATATCTCTTGAAGCTCTGCAACATCCACCTGAGTTGCTACTTCTTTTGTTTCAACCTCTAGTATATGGTCCATTCCTTCCTCCTCCTCAGTATGAAATGCTACTTCCTACATTTCAACAGTTTTAAACTCAACCTGAACTTCCATTTCATTTGTTTCAGTAGTTTTATCTTCAGTTTAAAATGTTATTTCCCCTATTTCAATAGTTTCAGTCTGGACTGTTATTTCAACAAAAAATTTCAGAAGTGCTAGTTCTTGTGTGATAGTGTCTGATTCTTTCAATTCTGTCATAGTAGTTTCAACAACCAACTTTGAAGACACCGGTTCTTGTGTAACAGTGTTGTATTCTATTTCCATATTTTTAGGCTGCTGGACTTCTTCCTGCACAATATTTGTGTCCCCCTACTGCTGCTCTTGCACAGTCTGTACTTCCATAATCTTTGTGTCACCTGATTGCTGCTCTTGGTCTAGAAGAAAATTAAATTCCATAAAACTTCTCCCAGAAGGAAGCAATTCAGTATTTTCTAAGGATTGATGTTGTAGTGCCTTAGCTACCTGTAACTCCTTCTTAGGAACAAAATTTTCTTCCAACCTTGTTTCTTCTGATGATTCCTCAATCAATGTCTCATTTCCTCCTTGGCCTAAATGTGCCAACCTCCAAGCTGCTATTTCCATTTTATCAACTTTATATCCTGCTAATTTGAACAGGACTCCACATTCATGACATATAAGCTCTTCTTTTTCTTGACTAGAAGGTGGATCTTCAAACTGTATAGCAGGTTCATCTAAAGTGTCCAGGCCTCATGCTACTTTATTTTTTATTTCCTCCTTCCACCTTTCCAGTTCCTCCTTAAGTGGTCAAGCATCTTCCTTCATCAAGTAATTTTCATATTGAAACATTTCTAACTAGTTTTGTAGAGTTTCTTGGGTATCAGTGGCCACCATAGGTGAATTTCTCACTGGTTCTTGTGTTTCAGTGGGTTCCCTAGGTGTTAAAATGGGAATTTCAATCATTTCCTTTTCTGCTTCCCGAGAGGCCTTCATTCTTATTCTTCTGGTTATAGTAGTTTATTGTGTATTATTGGCATCCATTGGTGAATTACCTATTGGTTCTTCTGTTTTAGTAGGTAACATTGAAATTTCAGTACTTACCACTTCTAATTTCCAGGAAACCCTAGGTCTTTCTTTTCTAGATGATTCTCCGTGTGTCTCAGCAAGTTCTTATGTGGCGGTGGCAGCCATCGATAAAATACCCACTGGTTCTTGTGTTTCAATGGGAAAAATCAGGATCTCAATTCTTACCACTTCTTCTATCCAGGAATCCCTAGTTCTCCTCCTCCTGGATGATTCTCCCACAACACTTGATATTTTCCTCTTCTTGTTTAGTGTGACAAGGGTAGAGATTTCTCCACTTCCTTCTAAAGGTACCTCTTACTCAATTAAAGTTCCTTTTATTTCTGAGGAGGTTTCGATCTCGACCACTTGAGGCTTTATTTCTTCAATTTCTGTAGCCACTCCTTCTTCTCATGCCACATTTGCAGCTCTAGCTTCCGATGTCGCTGATTCTGGAACTGTTCCTCTATATATTTATTTTGTTGTTGCTTCTTCATTTTTTTTTTTCCAACATTTCCCTTCATAGGGATACTTGCTGTTGCAACTCCCCTTGAATTTTCCTCATGTTCATCTTCAGCCTCTTCCAATTCTTCATCTCTCCCCCCAGCTGAATCAGAGGATCTTTGTTCAACATCTCTATCTCCACTCTGTGCTATTGCAAGTTCCTGATGCACCGAAAATCCAACAAACTGTTCCCATGTTAAATTGTTTTGTGCCAAATGTCTTTGCACTAGTAACTTAATCATCTAGTGATTTGTGAGAGACGAGAGTGGGTGTCGGGATTTCTTAGCATAATTTTCCATGTTTTGTAAGGTTTGTGATAGATAAAATGGAATATTGATACATATGTGATGTCATAAGTGAGATAGTAAGACAATGTCATAAATGTAAACAACCTTATATCTCCCCTCATAGGTAATGTACCTTTTCAAGAATATTGTGACTTGGTCCCATGGTCTAGGAAATGTCTCCAGCACCACTCCTCTATCCCTTCTCTGCACTTGCTCCCCTTATGCTAAAAATTATTTCCCTTCTCTCAAATTGTTCCTCTTCTTGAAAAATCCATTGTTCTCTAGCCCAAGGTAATCCTGTGACCTCTGCTCATATACTTAATCCTCTTATTTTTTAGTATTCTCCATTAAGGTTCATACAAAATTGAAGTGTTGTTTCCTCATGAAATTTGTTCAATATCTGGAAATAACCAATCCAACCAGCTTCCTGAAAAAATTCATAGACCTCTATGTTTACAGACAGAGAGTCTAGATTTCCAGGTTTATACTTGATTGGAGGACCCATAATTCTCTTCACTAGTTGTGATAGAAAGGTATAGTAACTGACAAAATTAGTCATTCAAGTTCTAGAATTTGGATACTGTAACAGATAGTAGGGGTTCGTATAGGTGTTTTGAAGTTCTCAACAAAATTAGAAACAGGATGTGTTGCAGATTATTGGATATAGGATGAAAATTTTATTTGAAAGTACAGGTGGGATGATTTGAAATGAAATGTTAATTAATTATGGAGTACTACCAGGAGTCAAAAATTTATAATTGTTATTATTACATCATTAAATACTTGATTATACTTACAATCTGAATCCATACCTGATCATTGTTACTCAAGTCGTCGATTCCGTGGTATGATCTGAACTTTCGATGCCAAATAATCACAAGGGAGATGATTTCACACATGCAGTTAACGATAAATATGTCATCAATCATTAATCAGGAGGAGCATGTTCACGACATCATTAAATTCCTGAACACATGGAGAGTGTAAAATATCTCATCATGAAACATTGAGACTCAGTTCGAAATCCTCCCCAAACATGGTGAAATTTTCATGATATTTTCAACAACAATACCGGCAAAATAGTTGGCAGGAAAATAGAAAAGTTGCAGCATAGAATGGTCAAATACAATGGACAAATTAGCAGTGTTACAGTGAATATCAACCAAAAATGGTGGAAAAATTAGTGGTGTTGCAGCGGAATTTGGCCAAAAACGGCGGAAAAATTAGCGGTGTTGCAGTGGAATTTAGCCAAAAATTACGGAAAAATTAATGGTGTTGCAATGGAAATCATCAAAAAACGATGGAAACATTAGTGGTGTTGTAGTGGAATTTGGCCAAAAACAACAGAAAAATTAGTGGTGTTGTAGCGAAATTTGGCCAAAAACGGCGAAAAAATTAGCGGTGTTGTAGTTGAAATCGATGAAAACGATGAAACAATTAGCGATGTTGCAATAGAATTTGGCCAAAAAAGACAGAAAAAATAATGGTGTTGTAGTGGAAATTTCCCAAAAATATCAGATTTGCAGCGATATTTAGCCAAAAACAATGGAGTTGGAACAAATAAAGGTTAAGCAATTTAATAAGATTTTCGCTTAAAAAAATTAATAGGGCTCAGTAAGAATAAATTTCTCATAAAAGATATACTATCTTATCGATACATTATTTCAAGGAGTCATATCAATGAAGAAGGATTGTCCATGGTTCTGCAATTTCTTGTCCCTTAGCAACTTCTTTTCTTTCCTTAACCTTCTCAAAAATACCTATTCACAATTCTCAAAAAAACACACCTGGTCATAGTGAAAAGACAAAAAGAAAAGAAAAGCTTATAGAGAAAATTAAATCATTTTATTTATATACATATTTTATGGAATTTGCAGCAAACTTAAAGAGTTTAAGAAATAGGGGAGGAACCCTGCTCCTGTACCAGTTGACAGTCTAGATCAGCTGTGACCTATGAAATAAATGCATCTTTTGATATCGGTTTATGATAAATCCGTAATCGATGACCATTGGAAAATAAAGGTGTCTTATTTTCATCAATGGTGGTCAACCAAATGGTCCCATTTTCAAATACCTAATCTATTCTATAAGGTCCCAATCATCTCGTTCATAGCTTTCCTTTAAAGTCCCTTTTAAATTGTGAATCATACAGTAAAGCCCAATCTCCTTCATAGAGAACTTCTTCTTTATAAATCTATCATGCCATTTGGAGCGTTGTTTTTGAATTAAATTTGTATTATGTACAACAACGATGCTATTTTCATCTAGTTCATTCAGTTGATTCAGTCGGTTTTTTTTTAGCCTCCATTAAATCTAGGTTTTCCTCCATGGTTGTTCTCAAAGTTTTAATTTCAAATTCAACAGGAAAAACAACACTCTTACCATACACCAGTTCATATGGGGAGAATCCTATAGTGTTGCGCCATGTTGTATGGTAGGCCCATAATGCTTATAGAATCCTAACATCCCAATCCTTGCGATGACTCTTCACTACTTTTGTGAGGATTCACTCGATCACCTTGTCCATGCTTTACACCTGCCCATTTTCCTGTGGATGATATGGGAGGTGACTCGGTGTTGAATGTGATAATTTTGAAATAGGGCCTCTATCTTTTGGGACACAAACTATGGTCTTGCATCTAACACAATTTCCTTGGGTACTCCAAAGCGGGTGAATATCTATGCATATAAAAATTCTATTACAACGTGATCATTGGCCTTTACGAAGGCCACAACTTCTACCCACTTGGCCATATAATCAGTGCAAACCAGAATGTAAAATTTCTATCTTGATGGATGGCTGATAGTCCCTACAAAATCTAGGGTCCATCTATCAAGGGGTTCAACCACCAACTGTAGTTGAAGTGGCATCTCATATAATCTATTTGGCTGGCCCATTCTCTGATAGTTGTCAAAGGCTTGGACATATTTTCTTGTATCCTAAAATATAGTTGGCCATAAATAGCCCATCCTCAATACTTTATTGCTTGTCCTTTTATCGTCAAAATCCACCCCATAGGGCTCATCGTGGCAGGATTTCAAAATATTGTGGGATGCATCCTCTCTCACATGTCACCTGATTTCCAAATCAGATCCTATGTAAAAGACATAGCCTTTGATCCAACACTACCTCACACTTTGTTGTATAATTATCCTCTTTTCTCATTTGGATAAGTGCGATGGAAATCTACCTACAACCAAGTAATTGGAAATGTCAGCGTACCATGGAGAAAAGGATGATACTGTTACGGAGAGAAATTCCTATGGCTTGGGGTACCACAACAGACAGCTTAACTCCAAAAATCAATCCTTTCCTATATGCAAGATAAATCAAACAACTAACACTAAAGGATCTCGATTCGTACCTTATTCTGGATGGTTGATGTAGATCCTCATTGAGCTTTACAACTTCAGCTTGAATTGATAAATTGCTTCCTCAACATTCAATAAACAAGACAAGCATGCTATATATAATTGTGTTAGCTCTACTCTAGCATATATAATCAATAACATATAAGCATTTGAAATCATCCATGGATAAAATATTAATTCAAACACACATTATTGGATAGGAAAAAATATTTCTATTAATATAAAATCAGAGATTACAATGAATACAACCTATGTCGTCACGTCTGCGAATCGGAGAAATTGAGTCCCCCACTTGGGCCTCCACCACTTCAATCCTCCATCTCTCTATAGCAAGCTCACAAGCAAAAGGCAAGCTTGTGAAGAACACAAAAGTGTTCCAAGGGACAAAGGGGATGCAAACTCAAGCACAAGTTCCAGCAACAATGGACTATAGTTTTCTTGCTCTCAATTCCTCATATTCCTTTAATGTATCCAAAGGGTTCCATATATAGCTCTTCAATGGGGTAATGAAAGGTCGAATCCGAGTGATCTCAAGGCATATGGAAGGCCAAGAGACCAGTGAGTCAGATCCACATCAAGGAAAAATCCAAAAGAATTTGGCCTTTTGCACACATCCTGATGTAAGCGGTTTTAGAGGTCAAACCCACATATATACGCGATAAAGGGTTTAAAAGTCACGTATAGAAAATGAAGCATGTTTTTAGGGATGATCTAGGAAGCATCAAAGGAACAAAAATGGTCCATGGGGTCTAAGGAGTCTGCATAGGGACAGGGAAGGCCATAAAAGTGTGATTCACCATGTGTGGTAAAATCAGCTATAACAGATGCCCCCTAATGTGTGAGGTCAGATGGGTCATACGATGGCCAAAATACATTATAATTCCATCCTAGAAATGAAGTGATAAAGAACCCATTGGAAGAACCAGCCATCCAATCAGCACTATACAATGATACAACTCTACATATAACTGCAAATACATATATCAGTCCTAGATACATAAGAGTACAATGGCCATGAATAGGTATGATACAATATAACATGAGTGGTCATCGCCATGCACAATATACATAGATCAAAATCTCCATAATGAAGATATACAAAGGATCATGATCTCAATGAAGACTGAAGATATACAATAGATCAAGATCTCCATAATGGCTAGAAATGTCTGACATATCCTAGAATCAAGTCACGAGAGTTGAAATCTCATGAACACTGGCACGATCAAGGAGGTAGCATATATGATATGCCACCAATATGGAAGCTCTTCTACACAAACCGCTACAAGTACATGTATTGCTATGTGAATAGAGGTGTCGAGGTCGAACATAGTATTCCATCATCTGATTACCGGTCATTGATGTATATCGTTAATAGACGCGATATCACCCACCAATAATGAAAATGGGAATCAGGGTACTAGAGTGCAAACTAACAAATGTGAATAAATGTGTTGAGGTCGAACACTTGAGAGAATCCATCAATCAGGGGACATTGATGTATTCCCAAAGAACTATTGATGGCAAGAGAACTTGCCACTGATGACTATAAGTCTCAAGGCACTCGAAAATGACTCTAGATTCCTATCCCATAATAAATGATCTGAAGTCGATGGGATGAAATCCACTGGAAGGAGGGCATTAAGGCATCCCCCATAATCCAACACGAGGTACTCAGCAAAGCTGTATAAAGTGGAAGGACTCGATCATAGCGTGCATGAACCAGTTACTGTACCGGGAATGGCCGACATGCAAAGTCAAGATAACTAAGGAATAGTCGAATCAGGTTTCAACTTCCTTCAAACAAGAGTATAATGGTGAATGGTGACTGCATGTAGGCACCATAGACTCGATATGCAAAAATTAGACATCTCTGCAACATAGGAGGCATCAACATAGGCTCCATAGGGACTGGAATCTTAACCATTCGGTGGAGATAAACTCAGATAAATGAGTACATCTCCTAAATTAAAACTATTAACCCAACCAACGGATGTGATATAAAGTGCTCTGTTAGAAGGCGACACGACTCGACTGCTGCCAAAGATAACATTTTTCCTTGTCCGGATTTTTGGTTTTTTAATTTTTTTTGGACTTTTTCAAATATTTGAAAATCTTGAAAAAGAATAAAATTGCTTTATAGTTATAGACTAGGAGGAGACGAGTGTCAAATAGGTAAACAAACTAGTTCCAAGCAGTGGAACATACCTATGCTCGATGCAAGGATACATGTGTAGGATAGCAACACTTGGGGGAAAGTTCCCTCCCGATAAAATAGGGAATCAAGCTGCAAAGGATATATAAAATGGCTCTGCATGGCTAGACATGAGACAAGCTCGGCCTATATGGCTGATACTCAAAGTTAGGGAAGCTGACATAAGGCTCAATAAGGCAGGCAAAGCTCATGATAATGCAATTACAACTTGACATAAGGGATTCCGAGGGAAATAGGCCAGCAAAAGATCAAGAGGAGTATGAGGCTCTTGTGAAATGTCATGGCAATACTATACAACATAATCCCACACCCTAAAGGACAAAATTGTTGGCATGGGCACCAAATGCAATTAAGGAACTAACTAGGGCACCCATGTAAGGTCAAGCTCTACCATTCTAATCATGCCACTTCTAAAACAACAAGAAGGTTCCGTGACAAGATAGAATGGGTTCATACCTACGGTTATAATGAAACAGTTATAAGGTCATGCAAAATGCAAATGGTGGTGAAACCTAACCTATATGCGAGTTTAGACATAATACCTAAAATCGGCAGGAACGGGTCAACACAATGGTCGAAATGGCACTCAAAACGGTCTCCTACATCATATATTAGTCAAAAACGGTCCAAAAGGATTAGAAATGGTCCAAACTATAGAAAAGGGGGTAAAAATTTTCAAAAATTTGAAAAATTTCTATATATAGTAAAAAATTCAAAACATTAGGATTCCATGGTCAAATTAGGATTCTAGGTAATTACCCATGCCTTTCTCTTTCATTTTCATGCAAATTTTACAATTTTCCATGGTCAAATTAGGATTCTAGGCCATTCTAAAGTACGCGCCAAGGCCCACACAGAAATTGAGGATTTTTCCACGTATAGGACTGGATATACGTGGAAAAATCCCTCAAAGTCATGTACATACATGGATGTTTAGCAAACAATCGCATATGAGGCCACATTCAAGGTTTTTTAAGTTTTATAATGACTCAAAAATGAATTCAATGTGTAGGATGGTTCTAGAATGGAGAGAACATGAGCATGGGGATGTAGAAGAAGCAGTACGTGGTGATCTAATGGCACAATAGGCTCTTTGTGCATGCAGGCTCTACAATTTTTGGTGTCTTGGTGGCTTAAGAGCCAAACCAAGACTGTTGCAGATGCTAGTAGACTACTGGGATCCCAACTCAGAGTCTTTCCAAATTGATGGGATGTCCCTCACCATAGAAGTGGATGACATATAATTTATTACCAGACTTTCTTGATGGGGGGAAGTGGTGAACCTACGATCTCGCGAGCCTAGAGGTGGCCTCCCCATAGATGAGTACGTAGCTATGTATTGTTATCCAGACATGGAGAAGGTCAAGAGTCATATCCCAACTAACTCCATACAGGTGCTAGGCCTAAAGGCCATTCTACTGACACTGGGTAGGATAGTAGGGATAGCTTCACTCCACCAGGCCTCGTGGCCTCTGATGTTCTATGCAGTGGAGTGCATGAGACCCATGGTGTATGATTGGAGCACTGCACTACTGGGCAACATGAAACACTATCTCAGTGAGTGCAAGATGGGCCTAGTACATAACTTCAGTTTTAGTAGCATACTGAGCACATTTTTGTTTGAGTGTGTTCTGGGATTGAGCCCTAGAGTTGACGTTCCTCTTCACGGGATTCAAGATCCGGCCCAACGACATTGGGCAGATGCGATGTGTAGACTGGGTGGAGGTAGGGTGTCCAACCCTTATCCAGCTGATTTCTTTCCATGGTGGCGATGACAAATAGTTTCCATCGATGATTACCCCTATGCGGGGATAGATTTTTAGGTAGACCCCGACATGCCCTTACCACCATGATCGGCATACAATGACATTGGTAACGAATCCCAACCCTCTTTTTAATATTTTTAAGTTATTTAATTTTTTTGTGTTTTTTGATATATGTAATCAAAAGGACATGTTTTTGAGTAACAACACATAGTGACATCCTATCATATGCATGCAGATGTAGGACCATGGTGACCTGAAGGCTTTCCTTATCATAGACAGAGGGGAAGAGGAGATGACATTACGGGTGTGGATGCAGAGCAGATGCTCCAAAGAATTCATACCAACTTCATGCGACTGACACACAGGGTACCCATGGCATAGATCGAGGACCTGCCTGAGGCCATGCAGCGTTAGGTGGTGGGTGTTCCACGAGCATGGGTACGGTTATTTAGACAACTGGCTAGATCCGTGGTGACATTCCATGATCAGAACCCCCCTCCTCCTCCCTAGGATTAGATACCTGGGAGTGATACATTTTGTACTACCATGTATTTATATTTTGGTGGCTCGAGAGCCCCATTTTTGTATTATGACACTATGTATTATCACATTTTGGATGTTTTAATGAAAAAACTTTTATGATGATCGGTTTATTTATTTACATGTGTAAAAATGTATATTTGTGATGATCTTAATATCTATGAAACAAATTCCAATCTAACACGTAGTTAGCATATGAGGCAGCAACTTGATTATTAATTCTTGGAACATGTATGTAATGTTATCAAATTGTCATTCTAACAATCTCACACATAAGAATCTCCATAATAATGTTGGCTCTCTAACATGATACAAGCCATTAAGCCATGACACTACTAACTCCAAATCAAGACGTACTTCAAGAGATAGAACACCATGTGAAATGGCATCCTGTAGAAGCTCAATAACGGCACTATATTCAGCAACATATTCAGCAACATTATTTGAAGAGGGCCGTAAACATACGCCTCCCGAAGACAATACCTTACTTGTAGGAGTATAAATCACCCAAGCCGCAGAGGCTGAGTGTTGAGTGGGATGACTTGCACCATCTGTGAATCCTATATAGATGGAAGACTCCATTGACATCTTCCATAAGAAACAGAAGCTAATCAACAAATCCGATCATCATAAGAAAGACCTAACCATGCAAACTATTGTACAATAATATACAATAGTCATCCCTGGCTGAAATTTATGCATAGTATTTTTTAATATAGATCCCATTTCTAGGCTCCACCAAGTCTGTCCCCTCATAATCTACTAGCTCATAAGCGTCCTTCTCTAACACACATTTTACCACGTAAGGACCATGCCACATGGGGTTGAATTTTCCTACCCCCAAGGGTTCTTTAGCTTGATCCCACAAAAGGACCAAATCTCTTTCACTAAACCTCCTTGGATGGACAGATTTATCATACTAGACCTTAACACGACGCTTATTCACTTCTAGAGCCACTAAAGCATCTTGGCGTTGCTCATCAAGCTGCTCTAAATGGACCAAACATTCCTCCAATGGAGAGGTGTCTGTTAAGTGCTCTATGGCTAGCTTCAAAGAAGGGATTTTGCACTCAACCAGCAATACAGACTCCACTCCATGTACAAGCGGATATGGAGAAAAATCGGTGGCAGTATTAATTGTGGTCCTATAAGCCCAAAAAGTAGGATATAACATAATATGCCAATTAGTCTTGCTTTGTGCGATGTTTCATTGGAGAATAGACTTGAGTGATTTATTCACTACTTCAACTTGTCCATTCGCTTGAGGGTAATAAGAAGAAAAATGCTCCTGCTTATACCCTAACTTTGAGGCCAACTCTTCCATCATGCGATTCTGAAAGTGCCTACCATGGTCGGTGACAAGCTCTTTCAGAAAACCAAACCAAGTAATAATCTAGTTGAATACGAAGTGTGCGGCTATCTCACCGTCAGATTTAACTGTAGGCACAGCCTCAGCCCATTTTGTGAAGTAGTCAACAACCACAATAATATGATGATGCCCCCCAGCTGAAGTTGGGTTGCAATCCATGAAATCAAGCCCCCACTTAGTGAAGGGACTGACGGTGATAATGGGATGTAATGGGGCAGGACATGAGTGCATATTACTTGTGAACACCTGGAAAGGGTGGCACTTCTTGACCGCATTGACATAATCTTTAAAGATCGACGGCCAAAAATAAGCTGCTCTCAATATTTTTTGGGCTGTAGGAAGCCCAAATAAATGACCACCACATGCCCCTTTGTGGCAATAATTCAGGACAAGCTCAACCTCCTCATGATTTAAACAACGACGTAAAATGGAATCTACCCCATGGCGGTACAATGTGTTATCCACTATGAGGTAATTCTTGGATACGTGACGTAATCGTCATCGTTCATCCCATGAGAGGTGAGTAGGGACCTTTAATGTTTGTAAATATATGATAATGTCTCCATACCATGGATCCAAAGTTGAGATCAAGAAGATGTGCTCATTGAAAAACGTATCTTCACAAGCCTCCGAGTGAGGATCTTCACAAGCCTCCTCCTCCTCACTCAGGAAATCAGATATAAGCTCTGCAAAAATCAACGATTTCTTCGATTTTGCCGAAACAAACCCGAGATCGAATTCTTGCAGGATGAAAATCTACTTATTATACTTTCCCCCTATCATCCTTCTAGTGAGGATGAACTAAAATGGACTGACATGGGAAACCACCAAGGTCTGGCGAAGGAGAATATAGTGTCTCAATCTTTGAACCGCATGGACGGTAGCTAAGGCAAGCTTCTCCACATGGGAATAATGGATCTCCACATCAATGAGGTTCCATCTCAGATAATATATGACATGCTCTTGGAGCTCCTCATCCTCTTGAACCAAAACCATACCAATCATCTCCATGGACGCGACCACATAAAGTATAAAGTCACGGCTATAGTAGGGTGGACTAATCACCGAGGCCGATGCTAAGGCTCGTTTAAGTGCATCAAAGGACTCCTAGGCTCACTCATCCCAGCAAAAGGTAGTGTCCTTCTTCAAAAGATGCATAAATCCTCTAGTCAAATTGGCAAAATTCATGACGAATCTCCGTAATACGTTTTCCATGCCATGCAAACATTGAAGATGTCTAATGTTTTTCGGGGGAGTTAATTGAAGTATTGCCTCAACCTTTAAAGGGTCGAATCTTATACCCTCTTTGGAGATAATGAATCCTAATAAGTGACTAGACTTCATGCAAAAGATGCACTTGTGAGGATTTAACCTGACCAAATAATGGTGGCACCTTTCAAACACTAATCTCAAATGGTAGGAATGATGCATTCTCATGAGAGAATGAGCAGCAAGGTCATCCAAAAAGGCTTCAATAATCGATTTGAGATCATGGAAGATCAAGGTCATAGCCCGTTGAAAAGTGGCTCCGGTGTTTTTAAGGCCAAAAGGCATCTTCCAATATGCAAAGGTTCCCCAAGGACAAATAAAGGCAGTCTTATGTTGGTCCTCGGGTTTAATTTGTACCTAATTGTATCCGAAAAAGCTGTCCATAAAGGAAAATACCTCGCTTCTTGCACACTCATCCAAAATTTGATCAATAAATGGTGTGGGGAAATTGTCCTTAGGATAGGCATGATTCAAATCACGGAAATCAGTACATATGTGGATCATTCCCTACTTCTTATCAACCGAAACAGGGTTTGAAACCCACTCCATCAAGGGAACAGGTATATAAAATCGACATTTAATAGCTTTTCTATCTCAACCTTAATCGAGGGTGCTTTACTAGGATTCACCGCATGCAAGAGTTGTCAAACATTCTTAGCATTGGGGTAATTTTTAATCTCATGTTCAACAATGCGAGGGTCAATACCTAGCATTTCATCATAATACCAAGCAAAGATATCACGAAATTATTTAAACAGATCGGTGTACTCTTGAATCTCAGCATGGGAACATTCTGCCCCAATATAGACATTCTCAATCTTTCCAGGATCATGAGAGATATTGATAGGGATGGTAGGAGATATATTCTCCATTTTTTCATCATCCATCGGACCAGGAGAGATTAACAGAACCATGGGACTACAAATTATCTCACTAAGAATTTCCCTATAGTCTTCACACTCCAAATGGTCAAGCTCGGGAAGAAAATAATATCTATGATGCAACTCTTCCCAAGGTGGCTCAACCCCAAACATAGCCTCAATAATAGCCTCATCAGAAGGAAAAACCCTATCAAGGAAGTTATGTGTGTGAGAAGACTGAAACACCCATGCAGGCAGTACATACAGGTCCTCCTCCTCCTTCATCCGCAAAGAGGAAGGACTAGGCTCTACAACACACGGAAGATTAGCTTGATAAGATATCATAGTTGTAGGGAACGGCATGTCCGTCTCGATGGGCTCATTCAAAGGACTCGATGTAGGAAGAATCCAAGGATCTTCCATATATGTTGTCCGAAAAGACACCGATCTTACCAATAATGAAGCCTCACTGGGACTAGACCCTATCATAAGGACAGGTACAGGACAATTAAAGCTTCCCATAAGGGATGGATACATGCCAACACCCACACTCCTAGTTGTCAGCTGAGAGTGCTCTACAATCAGGATGGAAGCTCCCGAAGATGCGGTAACCAACGGATTCTTGAATGACGTTTGATCAATCGTAAATACCTTCCCATTAAACGAAAAGCATACAACTCGTAATAGAGAAGAATATATGGCTTGCATACTGTACATCCAATTCCTACCCAGCAACAAATTGTAGTCAAGGCGCGCATCAACCACCTCAACCTCTATCACAACGGTGTTCCCCCCCAAATGGACCTTAAGAGAAGGAATAATGTCATGCAGTCGAAATGATCTTCCATTAAAAGCAGTCAACATGGTACCAAATTTAGACAACTCAGGGGAACCCAAACCCTTCCAACATGCCAAAGAAATCACGGAAGCAGTAGCGCCTTCGTCAATCACAGTGCGTTTGATAGTCATGTTAAGACATTCTACATGAATCCAGAGAGACACATAGTAAGGAAAGTGAGGTTGAAGTCCCATGGTTTCAAATTTGATCACAGAGGAAGAATTATCATTGTTCACACCTAGGGCAAAAAGAAAAGCCTTCCTTTACGAAGGACAACTCTGAAGTACTTCAAGTGCAGACATCGCACAAGGAGTGTGGCCCAAATCACGACAATAGAATAGTTCTGGGTGGCTCAGGAATTAGGATTGTGCCTTGAATGCTTAAGGACTCCCTTAGGAATGGGAGGTGCAACTTCAGGTTTATCCACAGGTTTTTCAATACGCAAAGTAATCGCAGGTGGATCAGGTTCCTTTCCAAGTTTGGGTTGTGATGAACCATATTCCTTTGCACGAGTCACAACCTTAGTAGCACGGACCATGTTGATGCAACCATGACCACTAGTCTCTGGTGGATCTTGATCACCACCAGACTGATCATGGGTCCTCGAGTTCATGTTTTGATTATGAGGTAAAGGTTTGGTCAGCACAGTTGGGCCCTGTGCTATGAATCTCGAGGCTTCATCAATCCGAGGGCACAAGTGAGTGAGGTGGTCATCATTACAGAACTTGCAAGGAAACTTAACCTTACGTTTAGGCTACTTGTCCCCCCCAGCATTTCAGGCGTTCTTGTCATTAGAGTTGGAATTTTCATTCCTATTCCCACCCTTATTATTTTTTTTACCCTTTGTTTTTATTCCTTTTGGGTTGTTGGTTACCCTTCTGGTCCGACAATTGTACCGAAAGTACACTCACCATTTGCGTGGGTTGAGATGAAGCCATAGCTTGTCCCAAGGCATATTGGTTGATAGATAATTCACTAACCTATTCCACAAATGAATCTGTAGGTTTGGCACTAGTACAACCAACAATGCCATCGACATGTGGTCCAGGTTTAACCTTAGGGTCAAAACTAGAATGCAGAGCATTAGGAATGATCTCATATAACAAACCAGATTGAGCATAAATCAAGTATAATTCCTGTGCCCTAAAAATGGCTTGTTCCTCATTCTGAACTTTGGATGTAGAAACATCCTTTGCTATATAAGGCAGTAACAATTTAAGGAACCATTTGAGGAGAAACTCTGGCGGTATGAAGGCTTTAATCGATCTCTTTCATCTACGACACTCTTGGATATGGTCCGAGATATGCATGGATTTATCCTATCGAAATGTTGACAAGAGTTTCGTACCAACGTTGTAACACACTGGTAGCTGGAAGTGGTTGAGAAAAGCCATAGCTATGTCATCGAACAATGTGAATTCCCCCCTAGGTAACTCTATATACCATTTCGTGGCAGGCCCTGTAAGAGTGCATTGAAACACCCTTAAATGGATCGAATCTTTGTGTAAGGAATTTGAAGAGAACCATAGGTGAAATGTAGTAACATGTTCACTCGGATATTCTCCTGGTTTTCCCTCAAATTTGGGAATGTCCAAGGGAAGTTTATTAGGGATAGCTGGCCAAGCGGGGTCATGAGATATAGGATCGTTTGTCAGTCTCGACAAGTCAGGAAGATTTAGCATTGCAAGGAAAGGGAGCCTAGGATGAGCAGGTCGATGCCCCACTCCTTGATAATTTTGGTTCACATAAGCCTAATTACCATAACCACCATGGCCTTGGCCATAGTGCCCTCCTCCCATTTGAACTGTGTAGGGTGGCATGGAAGAACCATAATGTGGTGTAACTTGACTATGTGGGGCTACGAAGCCATAATTCGTAGAGTAAATGGGTTGTTGATACCTATAATAATAAGGTGAATAACCCTGTCCATATTGCGTCCCATAATAAGGTCTGTAAGACATCCCATGAGATGTCCCATGAGACACTCCGTAAGTAGGAATATATGCTTTGGAAGTAGTAACATGACCTTTAGAAGTAGGAATACGACCTCCCGAAACAACAGGAGGTACTTGACTCTAAGACACAACTTTGTGAGTAGCAATAGTACGGACATGAATCGTAGCAACGTTTCATCCTAAAGGACCACATGAATGAGGGGGAGGAAAAGCATTCAAAGAACAAGGAATAGAGGACGAAGGGACATGTGAAATTATGTATGTGATGTTCCCTATAGTCACTCATTGAGGTTCTGGTATCCTAATAGGATTACTAAAACTAGGTCTAGGAGGAATATGTTATGTAGCTTCCATCGCTGGGATGGAAGGTGCAATGTGACTCATGCTCCCAAACCTCTGCACATGGTAAGGAATAGGAGTGACCCCAGGTGTAGTGTTAAGCTCAAAATCTGACTCGAGATGAAATTCCGGATCATGTGTAGGGATACCAAGCATACCATAACTACCATAAATAGTGCTTGCGGGTTCATGATGAGTCTCGTCGCTCGACATCCAATACCGGTGACCTGTGAATGAGGGATCATAGCTAGAGTGAGTAGGTCTTTCATGTGAAGGATCAAACCCTGAATGTGTAGGAATATCAGGTGAAGGATCAAATGTAGGAGTAAACTCTCCGTCCTCCACTTGAGGTGGAGAAAACATCTCAGGAATACCATCTTCATGATCTCCCATCATGTGTGAATCAATGTGCGAAGTGGTCTGCCTAGACCATGTGTTTCTCTCTCCTAAAGGAGGAGGATATGTATAAGGTGGAAGTCCTGCTAAATGACGAGAATGATGAGGATCTTCACCCGAATCCACAATGAATCAAAAAATGCAAAAGACTCACTAATTATGCAAACCCTAGGCAAGCTAACATGCACAAAGCATACACTAATAAAATCTAAATCCAAACAGAAGCAATCAAGGATAGGATAAGTGATCTCCCGAATGAAGCAGGTATGTCTCACCTGGGAGAGGCTTGAGACTCCCATACACAACAAGTGGAGGTCATAACCAATTATTGTGGCCCTCAGCTTCAACACGTAAAGCGACTGTGCTTTCCAACCCCAACCTGGCTGGGACACCCGCAGAATAACCCCTGCAAAGTACCCCCTTGATATCCTAGGTAAGGAAACTAAGTTCACCTCGATATAATCAATGCTCAGGTGGATAGTTGCAGGTGGGATTGATCGTATGGGCAGGGTAGCAAAGCCCAAAACTCTCAAAAGAGCTCCCAGATACGAATACAATCCTGGAAATATCTCCGGTGCTACTCAGTTATGACTAAGGGTCATCCCAATCAATAACCACTCATGCTGCCTTGTGCTTAACTCCCTTTTGAGAGGAGGATCTTGAGAAACACTAATTATACCAAGGAATTTCACACTCTCACCTGGACAGACACATACATGTTTTTGTTTAGTGGTCTTGGAGAATTTACTCACAATGAACTATTCCAAGACCCTAAAACCTAATCTTGTTGGTGTACCCTATCAAAGTAAATAGTGTAATCCATTTTAATTAAGCATTGATTTTATTTGTCTTTATTACTCAAAATAGGTAGATGGTTGTGCAACCAATGGTGTTATGATGCAACATGAAGTAAAATGCACACCTAACAATCAATGGAAATGCATTGTGTCGAATGAAAAACAGGGCATGCTACTATGTGAAATGCAAAAAAATTCTTCAAATGACAAATGCAATCATTCCTATATGAAATCCTGACTAATACTCTAAGGAAATCTAGTGCAAGTACCATGCGAAATACAAAGTGCAATGCTTAATGATCCAAAGAAGCAAATATTTTTGGATTTTTTGAATAAAAATGTGATACTAAAGCAAATGAATGATTCTACTAACCCCAGACTTGGCAAGCACAATCAAACAACACTCACACAAATTACTATGGTAAAAGAAATCTAATGCACTAATCGCAAAACAAAAAATCAAAAATGCAATGACAAGAACATTCTTAAAAAAGAAATTTACCCTTAAAAAAAAATGTCTCTGGTCAGAAATAGAGGTGTATACAGACTCTAGCATTATCAAAGGAGACTCAGGAATCATCAAAATTCACCCAGCAACAATAAATCTTCCTTTAGAAGGAAAAACTAAGGGCATATGCGACTGTTCGCAGTAAACCCATGTATGTACGCGGATATAGCCGTCAAAGCCGCGTGTATACATGACTGAGTTAAAAACTCATCTACAGGAAGAGAAATGTACAAAAATAAAGAAAAATAGACAAACTAAGACAAACGTCACACCAATCAGACACTATTAGGCAAACATTCCCACATACCCGACACAGAAACAGAGAAATAAGAGCAATTCAAGAAAATTGAATGCCGATAAAAACCCCCAAAGGACAACTACTAGGAACTCTCCATCAAAGTCACCAATTTTGTTATGGAGAGAAATTCCTATGCCTTGGGGTACCACAATAGACATCTTAACTCCAAAAATCAATCCTTTCCTATATGCAAGAGAAATCAAACAACTAACACTAAAGGATCTCGATTCATACCTTATTCTAGATGGTTGATGTAGATCCCTGTTGAGCTTTACAACTCAAGCTTGAATTGATAAATTGCTTCCTCAACATTCAATAAACAAGACAAGCATGCTATATATAATTGTGTTAGCTCTACTCTAGCATATATAATCAATAACATATGAGCATTTGAAATCATCCATGGATAAAATATTCATTCAAACACACATTATTGGACAGGAAAAGATATTTCTATTAATATAAAATCAGAGATTACAATGAATACAACCTCTGTCGGCATGTAAGCGAATCGGAGAAACCGACTCCCTCACTTGGGCCTCCACCACTTCAATCCTCCATCTCTCGATAGCAAGCTCACAAGCAAAAGGCAAGCTTGTGAAGAACACAAAAGTGCTCCAAGGGACAAAGGGGATGCAGACTCAAGCACAAGTTCCAGCAACAATGGACTATAGTTTTCTTGCTCTCAATTCCTCATATGCCTTCAATGTATCCAAAGGGTTCCTTATATATCTCTTTAATGGGGTAATGAAAGGTCGAATCCGAGTGATCTCAAGGCATATGGAAGGCCAAGAGACCAGTGAGTCGGATCCACATCAAGGAAAACTCCAAAATAATTTGGCCTTTTGCACACATCTCGATGTACGCGGTTTTAGAGGTCAAACCCACATATACATGATAAAGGGTTTAAAAGTCGCATAGAGAAAATTAAGCATGTTTTTAGGGATGATCTAGGAAACATCAAAGGAACAAAAATGGTCCATGGGGTCTAAGGAGTCTGGACAGGGATAGGGAAGGCCATAAAAGTGTGATTAACCATGTGTGGTAAAATCAGCTATAATAGATACTACAAATAAATGTTCATCATGGAAAGAATCTTTGAATGGTGTATCATCATTGTTATTAGTCAGTCGAGATAGAAAATTTACAATTACGTTCTCCTTCCCTGGTCTGTCAACAATAGTAATGTCAAATTCCTGGAGTAACAGCAACTGCCTAGTCACTCTAGAATTAGTAATGGGTTTATTTATCAAGTATCTAATACTTGAGTGGTTAGTATGTACAAATGTAAAGTATCCAGTAATGTAATGTCTAAATTTATTGATGGAATAAATGATAGCAAGGAATTCCTTCTCTGTTACCATGTAGTTCAGTTCAGTAAGAGACAGATTCTTACTAATGTAATAGATAGCATATAGGATGTGACCTTCTTTCTATCCTAGAAGTACTCCAATGATTGTTTCTAAAGCATCGAAAGAAATATGAAAAGGAAGGGCCCAATTAATCCCCCTCAAGATGGGTGTCATAGATAGCCTCTTCTTTAGTTCTGAAAATGATTCCTGACATGTATATGCTCACACAAATTGGGCATCTTTCATTAATATAGTAAATAAGGTAAATTCCAACTTGGAAAATAATTTTATGAAACTCCTATAATAACCAACATAACCAAGAAAACTTCTTACCTCTTTCTATGACCCAGGGATAGGAATATTTGAAATTACCTTTATCTTGGATGGATCTACCTGAATACCTACAACAAAGATAAAATGTCATAGAACCACACCTTCACTCATCATTATGTGGCATTTTTCGATGCTCAGAGATAGGTGTGCCTGTTCATAGCATTCCAAAACTTTTTCCAAGTTCTCCAATGCTTCATCAAAACTATCGCCATAAGGATTGAATTCATCCATGAAGACTTTCATACAATCTTTCACCATTTCAAAAGATATTCCAATTACATCCTCTGAAAAAATGGTTGGCACATTGTACAACCCAAAGGGAAGCACCCCATATGCGAAGGTTCCTGGTCTTCAGGGGAAATATAGATTTCGTTACACCCACTGAAACCATCCAATAAGGAAAAAAAATTGTTTTCCAGACACGGTGTCTAGAACCTGATCGATGAAAGGAAAAGGAAAATGGTCCTTCTATGTTTCTTTGTTAACCTCTCTGTAATCCACATAGACCCACCATTTCTCATTCTTTTTAGGTATGATCACAAGTGGGGAAACCCACTTGTTGTCTGAAATTGGGTAAATAAATCCTACCTCTAGAAGTTTTTGGATTTCCTCCTACACAATATCCCTCATTTTAGTGTTCAAAATGTGTTGGGGTTGCCATATGGGATTTGAATCATTTTTAATGTAAATATGATGGGTGCATGGTGCTGCGGGAATTACCCTCATATCTGTATACTCCCATGAAAAATCCCCCTTATGTTGTTTCGGTAGTGTAATAAGGAATTCTAGTTCGTCAGATTTGAGATTAGGGTTAATGTTCAATGTTTTCCCTGAGTCAACTTCTACTGGAACACTCTTGGAATTATCAATTACTAGAATCAATTTGGTATTAATGACTAAGGATTCTTCTGTAAGTTCTTCCTGTTCTTGTTCTTTCAATGTGTTATCTAGGATCTGATATGCTCTTTTAGTGACAGACGTAGGCTCGCTAATGAAATTACAGATGGTATCATCTTTAGTTTCTGTATTAAAGATCAATTCTCTCCCAATTGTTAATAAAGGATGAAAATCCTCTTATTCCTCTAAATCCATTCACAACAGAGTTTCAGCATCTATGCTCAGTTTAGATGGAGGATACAAAGTCATATTTTTAATGGAACTTCCATCATAGATTGTTATGGAGCTTGACCTACACCTGATGTATGCATCTGTTGTAGCCAACCATGGTCTTCCCAATATCAATGGGTGTCCCCCCAGCTGTGACTTAGGATGTAAAACAACAAAGTCTGTAGGGTAGTCCCATGAATCAATGGAGACTACAATGTCTTCCACAACTCCTTCTTGTTTGATGATAAAGCTGTCAGCCATCTCTAGGATAGTTGGGGTAGGTCTAAGATTAGTGAGTCCTAGTTGTTTTAAGGTCTCAATAGACATAAAATTTAATGACACACCTAAGTCGACCAAAAAATTATATATTTGAATCTACCCAATATATACTGTGGCACTGGGATTACTTGGATTTAGCCAATGGGAATTTTCCCATTATAACTTCAGATAACTATCCTATCACATGCACTGTAGGGGGTCTCTTGGTTTCTTTCTTGGTTTTTTATAACCAGGTCTCTAAAGGTTTTGACATAAATGGGTACATCGTGCAAGGATTGTAATAGTGTAATTCTTACATAAATATTTTTCAACTCTCCTAGGAGGTTGAAACTAGGTTGTTCCACAGACTTTTGCAATGTTAACCATTCATGATATGGTGGTTCTTTGGAATATTGTGTAAGTTTCATTTTCTCATGTGTATCTGCAAGTGTTCCAGCTATTGTTTCATCATGTATTTCAATAGATGTTTCATTTGGTGTTTTAGGTGGTGTTTCAACTGGTATTTTAGCATCCTCGATGATGGGGATCATTGAACTAAATGAATTTCCAAATGGTGGGTTCATTCCTTCATCAGTCATGTAGGATGGAACATCTTCAATGACTATGGGTTCCTCTACCCTTCCCAATTGTAGATGTAAATTATTTCAAGAGAGATGGGAAATGGAATAAGCTGGCATGGTACAAATTTTGAATTGTTGCACTTCCTTATTGTTGGGATTGGGGTTAGGTTGAGCAAGCAATTGAGTATGTAGAGGTGCGCCCATTGGTACAGTGTTATTTGGGAGTTTCAACTAAGGTTGCTGATACTGTGGATAGGAAGGTTGGTTATGCAAAAACTGGTTACAAGAAAATTGGTTCCATGGATATGGATTTATCCACCTCGGAGACCAAGGAGCTTGTTGGTTTGGTTGTTGTTCCCATGAATTCTAGGGGTTTGGATATGGTGTTGTAGGTTGCGAAGGTTGGTGCCACTATGTTTTCGGATATGATTATGGTGGAGGAAATTGATTATTAGAATTATTCCAAGAATTGAAAGTGGTAGGATCAAAATGCATACCCAAAACCCGTGGCTTCCACGACTCTTTCTGCAAAATGAAACATGCATGTTCCATGTATAGAGTGGATGACCAAAAGACTTCTTTGTCTTTCGTAAGTGAGGGAAAATATTTGGTATCATCCTCTAATTCTCACAATCCACACACCTCCGCCTTATCAAGTGGGAATTCTTTCAGTGGATTCTTTTTCCTGCACTTAGGGAAGAACACCCCAAGTACCATATCTTCATCCATTTTTTTCTTTTTTTCTCTCATAATGTCTATTTGTGAAAATATGGAACTCATTGTTTCAATTTTGAAATTCTTGAGGATATTCCCAATATCTTCCTGAGTTGCTCCTCTACCAGCTGACTTTTGTGCCCATGAGAAAACTTCTCGATACTTCATGTTGGTTTGGGTAGATCCCCTGGAATATCGTTGACATAAGTCCACAATGTGGTCAAAGGATTCCTTGGAGATATCTCCCTTCCCTAACAAGTTAAGCATGTCCATATAGTTTGTCTCTTATTTCCCACAGAAGAATGATCTTGGAAAATCCCTTCCAATAGTGGTTTGACCTGCCCTATGTACATTATACATAATCCTTTCCATAAAATCCTTGAAACTCTATTCATCTTCTTGCACCATCTTAAATAACTCTTCTCTCTTATCATCCATCCTATAGTATTCTTGGTATTTTCTAAGAACACATATTTCGTCCACTACCAAATTGCAATAGTTTCACCACCTAAGATCATAAACTAACATACAGAATTATCTTTTAAGGTAAGCAGGAAAGAGTTTCGACTTCTTCTCACTGGAGGTGTAGTCATAAATTCGACAGATAATGTCGAACTCAAAGAAGAACTCATATGGATCTTATGTGTCCTTCCCATGAAAGCAACATAACAAAGAGGGTGAAATATTCTTCATAGGGGCCTGTCCAGCTGGTTTTTGAATGGGGAACTAGAGTGTGGAAACAGTCTCCTCATGCTGCAGTTCACCATCATCATTATGATTTTCCCCTACTTATTCATCACGATCGTTGTGGTGACGTTCATTATTCATTTTTAAATCCTCCTCTTCTTATTTTCGATTCTTATAATACTCAAACTTATGTCAAAACTGTAACCACTCCTATTTTGTAAATTCCTTTCTGTCTATTTGGTAAAACTCCTCTAGTCCACCTAATCCCACATAACTACCCCTATCTCCTATATTTTCTTCCATAGGGACACCAGATGGTGTTGCAGCTCGTATTGTTCTCTCCACCATTGGCACTGATGCTTCCAGCCTAGGAGAAATTGGGATTCTTCTGATAGATGATGGTCCTCGATTTCGAGCTCCAATAGAAGAATTAACCCTGGCAACTAATTCATCAACGAATGTATTTCTCCCTAAGCCTGGACTACAGCCACAACCTCTTCCACTTGCCAATTTAGTATTTCGGGGACTTCTGGGATTATCTCTTTGATTTCTTCTCGTATTCATGAAAACCTATAAATCACGTAAGCTTAAAATCACACCTACTAAAGAAAATAAACCAATTCAACTACTAACTATGCCTATCAATTACCTTCCCCGACAATGAAGCCAAAATGTTGGGAACTCTATATACTCATTAATTACTTAACAAGAAGAGTGTTCAATATTTAATTGTCAACCCAGGGAAGTTTGTTAATTCAAAGGAAATTAGCAAATTTTATGCTTAAACATGTTCAGTAGTTGGCAAGTAAAATAAAAGTCACTCAGTTCTAATTACTGCTGAGCCAACTCAACTCCCTGTAAGAAATCAAAGTAACATCACCCATCTAGGAATTGAAAAGAAATTCTATTTCCTATCATACTAATCTGAAGGTTTATGATCTAAAGAGAAATCCACCTAGAATTACTTTTGCAAGAAATAAAAATCTAATTTACCAAATCATAAAGATCTCTACTTGTTAATCAAACAACAAATTCATCAAATCAAAGGACTAATCTAATTAGGAAACTCTAGAAATATAAATAGCACACACAAAACAATAGTTGAGCTAGTATTTAACAGCTGCTAACACCTATGCATAACAAGAAAGATTAATTACATAGTCGACTGTCACACCAAATCACCTAGATCAAACCAAACAAAAACCAACTGATGCAATCACTAAACAAATGTAGTTGCAACTAACAATGAAGATATATCTAACTGAAATTCCACACTTAAACAAAAATAAAATAATAAAGCATCTAAAATGCCAGCAACTCTATTAGAGGCGGGCCTTGGCCTTCAAACAGAGATGCTGTTGAAAACTCACAAAGGCTACAACAGATGAATAATGAGAATTTTCACTCCTTTATTAATATGATAAAATTGCAGTTACAGTCACTATGCTGCTTCTCTTCAATTTACGAAAACCAAACCCTTGGCTCTCCCGTCCTTCGCATACTTATATAAGACAAAGCTATTCTATTACATCAATTTTGGAAATCCATGAATATATTTGATATTCAGCCTGCCGAATCATCAAGACAGTTACAAATAACAATCCCTTGCATAAAATCATCTTAGGAATAAGTAGTCTTTTTCTTCGAGTTGCTCTGTGAACCGACATGCCTAGTGAACTGCGGAAGATTCTCAGTGACTTTTAGTTGCAACAATGAAGGCATATCCAAGATTCATTATGCATTATTTTTTACCACATCATTCGAGTAGGTAGCTGATTCCAATCAATACTAACTTCCATATATGACAAGATGTTGCAGTTGGGCCACCTGGATATAACCAATTGTTACAGTTGCGCCACCCGTGATTCTGAATCTTTCTTTCAAAACATGGAGAAATTGGCACAATGAAAGGAAGAATCCATGATTATAAAATAAAACAAAATAATAGATATTGATATATACCTGAGATATATATGCTTGTTTGTATGATAAGGATAAAGATTCAGCTATAAAATGGGGACAAAAATAGGGAAAAGGGATGGAACAGAGTATGGAAAAAAGGGGTAAATTATGGGCCCAACAATACTATTATTTATCTTGGATGATCTCTTTTCCCAAGATGGTCTTCATTTCTTGAGGTGGATCTACCTTTTTCTTTATATTATTCTGAATCTCTTTATTTCACCACAATGTCTTTGAACCGTGGAGATTTAGGTTCCTCTTATGAACTATCGTCACTTTTTATTCAGAACTATATACAATTCAAGTTCAGTTGGATGATTAGAAACATCTCATAATTTCCAAAACATATTTATAGTGACAAATATATGTCACAAAGTTGTGCAACTATCTTAGCCAATGCTACAACATTCATCCATATCCTATACACATATAGTAACTTCTAGTTTCCTTCTACCCCATTGTTATTAAGAGTGTGTACTACTCCTATTATGTCATCAAAGAGGTTTAAATCTAGATAAGTAGCAATGGGATGTTGTACAACATCATTGAATTCTTACCGATCATGTGCAATTCAGTAGTATAAATGAAAACACACAAACATGCATAATACATCAACTAAATATAAACAAGTGCACAACCAAATAATATCATAAAGTTATAATTGAATGCTTATCTTTGTTTGTTTGGTCGGTAGACTCCTTCATGTTCCTTTCGTCCTTGCAAGAATAACTGGAGCCTTCTACTTCATCATCTTCTTATTTCACAATTGCATCCTTTGTTATCCATATATTGAGATGGATAAGAAGTTCTTCACGAGTTGAATCCTTCTAGATTAAAGTACATACTCCTCATCACTTGAGGAATATTCTCTTTCTTCTTTGAATCATGAGAGATTCATATTTAGTTTCTCACGTATTCTCTTCTATTGTTATGAGTATAGATTCTTATTGTGTGCACTCTTCCCAGAATCTGTTGAAGGTAATCAACTTCCTTATGGCACACATTCCTTGAATGAGTGAATCCCGTGATCTTAGGAGGCCATTCAAGGTGGTTATAAAACTCTATTTTTCTTCTTCAACTGCTTTGTCTCAACATCGAACACTTCCATTGGTTTCTTCAAGGATGACACATGAGGGATGAGATGATCCACATAGAATCTACAATGATTCTCTTGGCTCTAGCCTTAGCCTCATCTCCCTCGAGATCTTAGAACTTCCTTACTTATATACAGATCCAAGTACTTTTCTTCAAGGATCAGGGAGATCCCATACTTCCATGATTGGAAGTTGTCATGTTCACCAAGCTTATCATCAATATAGGTGTGATGAGTTGTTTTGAAATGAGAAACTCATGGAAATAGCAAGGATTTAGATATTACCGATTTGAGGTGTTCGGCCTAGTTCCAAAGCTTGTTGATCTAGGGTTTGTTAGAGAAACCCTAAGTTTCCAAACTTGGGATTTCAAAATTATGATTGGATATAGATATGTTCCTATTCAAGGTCGTTTTCCCAATGTACTCCTTTTTCTAAAACCAGTGGTGGGAAGCTCCTGGAACAAGAAGCCCTAGTTTCTCTAATTTCTTTTGCAGAATCGATTGATATTGATTATACTTTATCTTTGATGTTTCTTCTCCTCATGGTCTAAACATTTTCACTGAGGTATCATGGTTTGTCTTATTTCCAACCCCATAGGCTAGATCATAATTGGATTCTCTAAGTGGTGCTTATGTTGAGTTTTTAAAGGTGATTGTTTTGAGGACTATTCAACATAGATAACTTGTATGGGATTCCATGTATCACTGCTTCATAGTTAGGGTCTCAAAAGTGAACCACAGAGGCTACAGTTTGTTTCCTACCTGAAACATTTTGCAAAATTTCATTTTGAACTTCTTATCCCGAGATATATCAATTCTCCCTAGGTCATGTCTTTATGGCTCTATTCTAGAGGAGGCTGGAACTCTTATTCGGAGGAATAATATCTCCTAACGTATGGTGAATATGAGACTGAAACTTTCACAAAATGTACATAAAGATTTCATCTTTGTCCTGTAAAATTTTTCGCTCCTGAAACCTCTCAAATATATATTTATATCAAAAGTTCCAAGATGACTAGAGTTATTCTTATAGTAATTTTCAAGCATGAAGCCCTAATTTACAGTAGCTACCATTGTAGCTATATTTTGGCTACACAGTTCCTTCTTTCAGAGGGGATTTGATACCATGTTATTTTTTCTAAGTTAATTTGCTTAGAGTATTTATCTGAAAGAATGAAAAGGACAATAATACATCAAATATACACAAGACACACAAGACACATAGATTTTCATAAGGGAAACCATAAAGGAGAAAACCCCGCAAACTTCCTCAGAATAGTTCCGTCACAAAGACAAGATGAAAATATATAATAACCCAAGAAAAATATGTCTGCAAAAACTCTTTGTCCCTCCTCTTTCTCTCTCCCTCATAATACGCACAAGAGAGAGAAAGTGAAGTGTGTGACAAATGAGGAGGGTGCCTCCCTATTTATATTCTTCTCTTGCGTTGTTAACTCAACCACTAGGTTGGCCAAGTTACCTTTGGGGCCAATTTACCTAATAATACTCACACATACATTTTCTTTATTTAACTTGGGTACTATTTCCCCAACTTACAATAGAGGGTTTACCTCAGTGACCATACACAATGATGACATCCCCACAGGAGGAACACACGTCCTCGATGGGGGTACCCCAATATACAATAGTAATATACATCATAATATCTTATGAAGTTACAATGAAAACAACAAAAATGAACGATATAATCAATATATAGAATTCCATTCAATCGACCATCACTTAAGCATATAATGGACTATATAAATTGTGTACCAATCATATGATTTGATAAAATTGGCTCTAACATAAAATTGCATCCATATCAGTCGAATATTTTCATGATTAAATTTACCAAAATAGAAAACTTAAAAATAAAACCAATATACTTGTATGAATAAAAATAATTTTCGAAAACCATGGTGACCATAGAATATAGTCAATCATAAAAATGATAAATTATCAAAATCATAGTACTAACTAATGAAAATCATATAGTCAATCATAGATTATTAATCATTCTCATAATGTGAATGTTTTTTTATTGTTTATTTTATTCACACACATTTTATATGGTTGTGCATATGCTCATAAATTATTTAGCACATCTCTGCTCTAACTTTGATCATATTAGGGTTCAACATATATTTTACTTTTTAGAAAAATTCATATGATTAACAATGAGAATCATATACTCAAGAATGTCGACAATAGTATTGTGTATTTAAAGTCATCTATAATTTAGGTGGTTTGTGTTTAATGTGAATATTTTACAAAATGAACCACCTAAATTTACTCCATAACAGTTCATTCTTAAATCTCTCATTTTTATATAGCTCAAGTCATGACTAAGTCACAAAATTTGGGTGTTAAAGTGTATCACCAATTGGAATCCATCAATAATGAAAACTATTGTGACTATATAAATATAGTAATGTACACATATTTAATATCCTTTATCTGATATCATACCAGAATACTACCTCTGCTGCAAATATAATTAAATTGTGCAATTGAAACTTTACAATAAAACCAATCACTTCTTTATGCAGGAAAAAATATAGGGAGAACTAGAAAATATGTGAATGGAAGTGAGATAATGGAAGGTACAAAGAGACAAATTTTTATAGAGAGATTTATTTCCTTATGCACTTGGATGTTGGGTCCTTTTAGGTTTCGAAATCGGCTCCGCTGATGTCTACTCCCACGCTTCTAGGTGTCCCAACCGTGCAAACTAGGAATGAAGCATCACCTCTGATCAACCAGTGGCTAAGGAAGTTGAAATGTCTTTGAAATAATTTTATAAGAAATTAATCAAAGTTATATGCAAGTTTATAACAGGTCTAGGATGTTTAGGAAATTGCACAGGGAAAACTAGTCTTTTGGACTACACTCTAGGCTCAATTTCTAGGGGTTCCAAAAACATGAATAAGGTTTAAAAACTTTATTTTTCATACTTGGAAGATATTTAATATGATGTAAATTAATTCTCATAATTGAAATGAATAATATTTGAATTTTTTTAGTCCACCAACTCATTCGAAGCAAAAAAACTAGTCATATTTTCATGCAATTCTAGACATGGTATTGAAATGCTCCCCAAAGCTCAATATAACTCATTAAAATATATGTAATAATTACATAAAGGGATAAATAAATTAATAATAAAACTTTAATACATAATTTAACTTTACATGATTTTCTTATCTTCATCCATTAATATAGACTTCATTACAAGGCAAAAAAGACTAGAATTGAGATAGATTTGAAGTGACAAACTACCCGAACTCTGAAACATATTTGGTTCTGATATGAAACTGATATAAAGGACTGATAAAAACCACCATTAATGTATTATATCCATTAACCCTCTACTCATAAATTCATCTCAACAATCTCTTAGAAAAACAAGAGAAAACTACGAAGAAGTTTGGGATTCTAGTGGAAGAGTTCCCAATCTTTGTATTGGAGTTGTAAATGGAATGGAAAGGATTCATGACATGAAAAAACACTCCATTAATGGATAAATTAGTCTATCATATCATGAATCAAATCTAGATGGCTTATCCTTAGCTTCTATATGACTTGCAATGAATATGGGGGGAAGAGAGGAAGATAAGAGCATGGGACTTGGGGCGCATCACCCAAGACAGTTGAGGCTCATCACTTAGTATTGAAGCCAAGATTAACATAACATTAAAAAAATAACAAAACAAACTCAATAATTGAGATGGAAATTCCCTTAAATAGACATTGGGTGACTTGTTGAGAAAGTCCTTCACCTATTGAACAAGTAATCCACTTTCCAATCCTGTCCTAAGCCATCAGTGGCCCTCCTTGATGGGATTATTAATTTTGGTTTACATATGGTGTTTCCTTGTTTGTATAACTCAACCCAAAGTGGAAATTCACACTCATTCAGAAAATAGAAACCATGAATCTTAGGTAATGTTTCCATGTTTTTATCCTTCGGTCTAAAATAGAAACTACGCCCTCCTTGAGTAATTAAAAAGTTTGTGCATAAGGTAATATTTCCTTGATTTTCATCCTTACACCAAATTGGAAACTGATTTGGATAGTTTCTATCTTTTCTATGACATATTTCTTTTTCCTTCGTTTCCACTACTTCCATTTTTCCATCGTAGGCAGGTTTCCTAATGCTCTCTCCTACCTTGACAACTCATTTCCACCATTAATTATTTTTCATAATAATTAACTAATTAAAATAACATTAATTTATTAATTACATGACTCAGTTTTAAATAATCAAAATTCCTAGGCATAATTAATTAATTCAATGTTTAACCCCTAGCCACTTGACCAGGTCAACACTTTCAAGGTCCCTTCAAGGGAGGGACATGACAGTCCTCTCCTCCCAAATATTCTAGTCCTCAAACAGAAACACTCTAGAGTGCTGCAAAATATTTCCACCATGTTTCTGTTGCACCACTTTGATTATAGTAATTTCTCCAAATACCACTTCTTTCAACAAAATTGTCAACCCAGTTAAGGTAACTGAGTAGAATGCCTGGATACAACTTCCTCCTCCACAAGGATCCAAATGTTTCTTCTGCTTTTGGAAATATTTCATTCCAAAGAATGCCAGGGTCCCATGGTATTATCTTCCCCGTTCCAAACATCAGTAACAACAACAAAATTTTATCATTGTAGAAGATGAAAATGAGTATGTGAAAATCATACCACCAAACCAAAAATTGATCACTTTCCATGCCAAAATGAATATATTTGAGAATCTCCCACCAAGCATGGAAATTATTAATGTGGGACCAAATCATATTGAGCCTCTCTAAATTATGAAAATCCATGTGCATGCTAGCACTGGAACTCACATCACTGTTGTTATGAAGACACAAGTGGTTATCCCATTCCCCTCCATGTGTACTGAGAGCATCATTTAGAAGTCATACATGCTCATGCCACTACTCATACAATTTTTTTATGTGTCTAATGTCTCTCCATTGATGCAAGAAAGGTATTTATCGTCCAGTGCACACATCTCAATCATGTATCTGGCCACCTAATCAATGGACAAACAAACATTCATGTTGAATTATTTAGGTGGGAATAATTCATATACCACTGATGCACTTGTCAAACCATATGGCTTGACCATCTATCCCTCAACTGGAAGAGTGGGAGTATCATGCTCCTCCAATGGCATCAAGAGAAAAAAATCCTTTCACCCAATTTTCATCCCCACATGATGTGGCTGAAATACAAGTGTGGGGTGAAGAATTGTGAACCAACTCTCTGTAATGCTCATCCATCAAGATAATGGATGCACAAATTCCTCCATTGGTTGGATCACTGACAGTGTGATCATGTTCCTCCTCCAAAATTGTACAACATTTTCCTGGATGCAACTCATCATCTCTTAGGAACCATGAAAGTGCTTGGTCTTCATCTTTCTTGACCTCAAACTCCTCAAACACATAAAAAAAATAATGCACCTAATGTCAATATCTATGGGAGGTATCTCATGGCTTCAAAATAATTCTTTCGTGTTGTTCACATGTCAGGACAATGTCAGTCACAACAAAAAAATTATTGCAAAAATAAAATTCCTTACTTCCCAAGGTATTCATTCTAAATATGTCTCTATACACCTAATCAATGGATAAATAAGGAATTTTATTTTTTTATCCATATGGAATGTGATCATCCACCTCCTCTGGAGCAGAATATACCATCCATAAGGGTATGTCATAAGGTGTCTCCCTCCAAGCATGAATGCCAAACAACCCTATACTGATGCAAGAAATTCTAGTGCATCCTTGATCCTCTATTTTAGTGATATATTTATATACCCAATCCATGAATAGATAATAATATCTGATTTTTTATTCAATTGGAATGTCCTCAACCATATTTCCCATAGCTAAGAACACTCCATCCTTCCTCTCAAGCTCAATGAGTGCTCGACCAAGATTTTATTCCTCATATATTTTAACAAGCATCTGCAAATATGCTCCTTCCTCATTGTTTTCCTCCATATGAGGTTCCTTCACATGCAAAGTAGTACCTACCATGTGCACATGATTATTTTCCATGCAATATGGGGGTTGTAGTACATTCAACTCCCTCTGAATTTGATTAATATGCAACCTTGACTCTTGAAGAGCTTCTTGGGTTCTTTTCAAGGAAACATATGTAGCCTCCCATTTACTATGGGGTCTTCTAGACTCTTATGTTTCCCTCTATAATGCACAATGGTACATTCCATCCACCATCAGGAGATGATCTATGTTAGATAGTTATAAGTTTACATAGCTCTCCTTCATCTTGGCCATTCCTTCTTTAAGTGTTATGCACTCTTCCAGAAATGATTTTCCTTCTAACTATTCTACAAAAGCTTTCCAATAGCATCTTGTCACCAAGGAATTGATGTCAACAAGGTTTTTCATGGCTTCCATAATATTCTCTTTATCCTCCTTTAGTGATCCCCTCAACTGATGCATCTCATAAAGAATATTCTCCACCAATATTTCTCCTTCCAAGATATGACATATAAGACCATTTTTCTTGTGTCATTGATCCACAACAAAAATCTCATTCTCAACATATAGATCAACCCTCAAGTATTTTACAAAATAAATTCCATGATGTGAAGTGGGGGGTATCTATTGGTTTTATTTAATTTTCTTAGATGGTATCTTAAAACAAATTGGCACTATTAGATCACTAGAAATAGCAACAAGAAAAGAAACAAAAGAACACCAAGATTGTCCTCGGGGAAACCATAAGGGATAAAACCCCAGAAAACTTTCTCAGTATAGAACTCAACCAGAGTAGAGTAAAACCCATACAACTTCTTATCTCTTCTTTTTGGAGCACTAATATTTCTCTCTCTTGTTAAAACATATTGAGTGAGTGAGTAAAAAACAACAAGAGTGCCTCCCTATTTATATTCTTCAGTTGACTTGACCTCTAACCTAAGAAGGAATACTTTTCTAACTAACTAATACCACTTGTCCAACTAGACACCACAAATAACATTTATTATATTGACATTTGGGTGCTAGTGACTTGACTCACATCTGGAGGTTTACATTGATTCTTTCAATGACACTAACAATGCCAAACTCATCTCCCGAAGGAGGCATACAAAAAATACATCTGGAATATATTCTGAGGTTACAATATAATTGGTAAGACATGCGCACACTCTCTCGGTTCGAGGAGAGGTCATGGGTTCGAGCCTTGAGTCCTTTGGGGTTAGGCCTTCTGTGAGGATGGCCGGCAGTTTACCACCTCTACCATCCACTAATGTGGGGAAGTATTGCTTGGTTTCATGTGGATCTTTCCATCTGAAAAAAAGGAAGGTATTCAACCACAACAACAACTACTACTATAACTGTACAACGGTCTGGTGAGAATCTATATGTCATAGTAATTTTTGGAACATCATCTTTTATCTTCATCATCAATCTCAGTTGGATCATCTTTTGTAATCTTCATCTTCCATACGTACTTGGACATCCTCTATCATCTTTAGAATTATCTTCTATAGAATCAGTAATTTGAATATTGAATCATCTTCTAGATCCTCTTCTATCAGTATGTCAGTACTAAGTCATCTTCTTGAAGAATCAGTATGTAAATACTGAACCATCATCTATCTTGCGAGAGTATAAATCCTAGATCATCTTCTATCTCATCACTGTATGAGTACTGAATCATCTTCTATATTGAATCATCTTCAGGATCATCTTCTTATTGTATCAGTATGTGGATACTGAGACATCATCTGTAACTTCATTATCTGCAACATATGTGCATGCATACTAACAACATCAACAATAATATCATTATCCTGTTAGTGTTAAACAACAACTAATGCTATATCATCATCTGCATTATCATCATAGAGATCCTGGAACATCGATAAAATCATCAGTATAGGAATACTGAAGTAACATACATCAATAGTCATCAATGTAACATCACTAGTACTAACTCAATCAATCAACCGATCAATCATCAATACTAAAGAAAATAGACAATAATAATGAACATAACATCTCATCAAACATATCATAAATCATCAATATAACAATACTGCAACAACCGTATCAACAATCATCAAAACATCTCAACAACCATGTAACACCCAGTTTTGACCCCACTGCATTAAATGTACATGATGTATATATTGTAATTAATCATGGTGTGGAGCTAAAGGAAAAATCCCCACCATCAATTTGGTTATGTTATGTTCGGCGATTGAAATCGTTGCCAATTGTTAGAATATAATCCGTTAGGGATTATAATATTGTAAATAAATAAAGAATAGGAAGCTGAACAGTTAAATAGGAATATGGATAGGCCGGTCGGAATCTCAACCACCACCTGAAATGTATAAATATATGCATTGGCATTGGAATAACAATCAATCAGGAGTTATTACCTATCAGTGGTATCAGAGCATGGCTATTTTCCTACCATAACTCATGGCTGCATTGCATTCCTGCCATTCTGCCTGCGTTATCAAACCTTGGCCGTTTCTCCTCCCAGTGTGCGTGCATGCATTATTGGTATAGAACAATACCTAACCCTAACCCTAATTCTTTCACGCTGAAGCTTTGTACTGTGACCTCTTCATTTGCATATCTCCACTCTCGCTGTAAATGCGTTCTGAATGTTTTTTCAACTGGTCTGGTACTCCGTAGTCCATTGGATCCGGTGCTCCGTACTCCGTCCTGCATTCGTGTCTTCCAAACAGTCTCCTCAAAAGCTTCGCCTTGGAACCTGTAAGCTCAAATAGTGTTTCATCGCCATCCATGCCCTCTCGTGCAGATTCACTTCCTGCAATCAAGTCACCAATGCTCTGTGTTTTCATCCTTCTTGGTTGATTTCCCTCTGAGCTGCATTTACAATTCCCATAAGAGCTGCTATAACGCACTCTCTTGACACCTGACTTACTCACTCGATCAATATGACCTTCTGGTGTGGATATGGACTTTCCGAAGCCCTGCTTACCTAAAGATGCAATTTGAGTGCCTAAAACCTCCACAGAAATCTTACCAGAAGATACAAGTCCCTTATAAGCTAGAATAGCAGACGCTTGCGCACAAGCTATGGTGATTTCAAGGTTGCGTTCCATATGGGGAGATTCAACAAAACTCCAGATAGTTGAAAGGAACCTTGAGGGATCAAATGAATAAATGGCATGGAAAATGTCTGTATGATTATTCACAATTGCGCCCTCGTGTATCGTTCATGATCTAGCTCGTCCTGCCTGAAGAGACCGCTGGCTGCGTGGAGGAGACCTGCGTGAAGCCTGAGCATGAGACTCATGTTGTGAGAGCTGCGACCCTTTGAAGACTGTTCCCTTAGACTGCAGAATACTACGTTGATCATTTGAAACTATGAGAAGATTAAGCATGGAGAGACTGCCCGATGCTGCGTTGAATACTTCCTGGTGCTGCACGTTCCATGTTGAGTTCATTCTTGTGACTGCCTATGTGAAGAGCCTAAGAGCCTGCGTTGGAGATTGAATACTGCACTATGAAGACTGCGAAGTATTCTTGCTGAGCCATGATCGTTGATGAGTCGTGCATGCTAAGTATGGTGCTTTGAAGCACTCCTTTGATGCTGCGTTGAAGTGGTGTCTTTGATTGTATATATGCTGCGTGAATATTCAAGTGAACCCTAATTTTCTGAAGTGAACCCTATTTTTCTTGCAAAGTCTAGATTGCGTCTAGACTGATGCATTGCTGACTGATATATTGTATGATGCGTACTTGAAGACCGATCTCAGAGACTGAAGACTCAGATTGATATATTGCAGACCGATCTCAGAGACTGATATGTGCAAATGTTGTATGTTGCGCCTCTTTTAAGACCGAGACTGATATGTGCAAATGTTGTATGCTATATATTGCTAGTGACTGATATAAAGAAACCTGTGGAGCTACCTATGAAATCAAGAGAGCCTGTGTAAATTCTGAATACTGAGACTGATATATTGAATTCTGATACTGAGACTGATATATTGCATAGTGACTGATATATTTTGTATATTGAAGAAGCTTGTGTATGCTCACCTGAAGCTTGCATTGTATTTACCTTGGCAGAGACTGTAGACCTGCAAGGTTATTATTTTTTTCTATTTCTCTTTGTCATATCAAGTTTATTATTGTAAACTAACAGTTGTAAAGATGCACTCTTTGGAATCTAGTATTGGTGCTGCCCTAGCTGGCAAAGACCCTTCCAAGGGAGATTGCAGCAAGAGAGGACGAGGAAGAAGAAATTTCAGAGGTAGAGGGGGCAGAAGTAAAAGATCAGATTTGCACTGCAAGCATTGTGGAAAGACTGGGCACACATCAGATCAATGTTGGGCTTCATGGGACTCCATCAAGGACAAGCACAACCAGAAGAAAGATGACCAAGATGGTAGTAAATCTTCTAATTCTTGTATTGTTGCACATTGTAATCTTGGAATTAATGAAATGACTTCTCTTTCATCTTATAAAGATTGTTGGCTGCTTGATACGGGTGCAACATCACACATGACATTTAGAAAAGACTATTTTGAAGAACTTAATGAAACAATAGATGGCATAGTTTACTTTGCTAATAAGTCAAGTATTAAACCAAAGGGAATGGGCACCATTCGACTGAAGATGCCTGGATTCCCTGATTTCTTGTTGAAGAACGTTCTCTATCTTCCAGAGTTGCAGAGAATCCTGCTGTCCTTGGTGGAGATTCGACAGCAAGGCCATTCCATCCACATGTTTGATGGAATCGTTGAAATAAGAAAGTCTTCTGACAACCAAGTCATCATGACTAGATACGAAGATGGAAAGTTGTTGAAGCTCAAGGGTTCATCCGCAATATTTCAGAACTATGCCTACCTCTCTCAGCATGGAGAAGATAATATGTCATCTAGCTCATTGTGGCATGCAAGATTTGGTCATC
>LPNX010348666.1:149269-182409 GCA_001517045.1 Pseudotsuga menziesii
GATCCACTAGCTAATCAACCAGGACCATCACCGAAGATTCCTAAATGGGCCACAAAGACACTTGAAAGTGTCCATCCGGATGAAGTTGGAAAGATGGGAACGAGAAGTTCAAAAATACATGAAGATGGAGGAGGAGCAGATAATTCAGGTGATGACATGGATGTATCATTTGATTGTGAATTTAATTTATCTGCTAACTTTGAACCAACTTCCTTTGAAGAAGCTTCTACTCATGTTGAGTGTAAAGAAGCTATGCAGAATGAGTATGATGCACTCATAAAGAATGGAACTTGGAAGCTGGTTGACCCTCCAGTTGGAACCAAACCAATTGGCTGCAAGTGGGTGTACAAGAACAAATACAAATAAGATGGCTCACTTGACAAGCACAAAGCAAGGCTTGTAGCAAAAGGCTATGCACAGAAAGAAGGAATTGACTATGAAGAAACATTTTCTCCTACAGCAAAATGGGCTACCATCCGTACCTTACTCTCTTTAGCTGCTCAGAAAGGGTGGAAAGTTCATCAAATGGATGTGAAGACTTCTTTCTTGAATGGATACTTGAAAGAGAATGTCTTCATGTCTCGGCCAGAAGGATTTGTTGTGAAAGGAAAAGAACAAAAGATATGCAAGCTTGTCAAATCCTTGTATGGCCTAAAACAAGCGCCTCGTGCATGGTATGAAAACTTAACCGAGCATCTTTTAAATTTCAAACATTTTGATCTTGATGATGCAACACTGTTTATAAAGAAAGTTGGAAGATCTGTTGTGTATCTTGTGGTGTATGTAGATGATCTTTTGATGACAGGGAACAATGAGAGCTATATATCATCCATAAAGAAATATTTGAAAAAGATCTTTGAAATGATAGATATGGGACATCTCCACTATTACTTAGGAATTGAAGTCACTCAACATCCTAAGTACATATTCCTATCTCAGAAAAAATATGTTGGAGAACTACTAAACAAATTTTGCATGACAGAATGCAACCCTATATCTACTCCAATGGAACAGAAAATGAAGCTCACATCAAGCGAAGGAAAAGAATTTGAGGATGCGACCAAGTATCGACAACTTGTAGGAAGTCTTATCTACCTTACAACAACTAGACCAGATATTTCTTATGTTGTTGGCATACTCTCAAGGTTCATCCATAAACCTTGTGAAGGACATTGGTTAGCTGCAAAAAGAGTTCTAAGATACTTGAAGGGGACTCAAGACGTTGGACTCAAGTACTCTAAAGTGGATGACTTCAAACTTATTGGGTACTCAGACTCAGATTTTGATGGCGATAAGGAGACAGGAGTATCAACTTCTGGATACACTATGAGTCTTGGATCAGTAGTTGTTTCATGGAGATCACGTAAACAGTCAGTTCCAGTAGATTCAACAATAGAAGCAGAATATGTGGCTGCAGCTGAAGCAACGAAAGAAATAGTATGGCTTAGGAAGATACTTGAATATTTGCAAGAAAAACAATAAAATTCCACTCCATTATTGCTCGACAATACTTATGCAATCAAGCTGGCTAAGAATCCTAGATTCCATGATCAAACCAAACACATCGACACAAAGTATCATTTGATTCGACATCATGTAGAGGCCAAGACAGTCCATCTTTGACATTGTTCCACAAATGATCAAGTTGCAGACATCTTCACCAAAGCGCTTGGACGAGAAAAGTTTGAAAGATTCAGAAACATGCTCGGACTTACGAACACCCCTTCGGATTAAGAGGGGGATTATTAGAATATAATCCGTTAGGGATTATAATATTGTAAATAAATAAATAAAGAATAGGAAGTTGAACAGTTACGTAGGAATATGGATAGGCCGGTTGGAATCTCAACCACCGCCTGAAATGTATAAATATATGCATTGGCATTGGAATAACAATCAATCGGGAGTTATTACCTATCACCAATGGTATATCGTGATATACGGCACATATTAGTTTCAGCATCATGTAAATATGTACTTTAATTAAAATGAACCCCAACCAGCTATGTCAATGCAACCATGATAAAAAGGGCATGATTTTCCTAAGGATAAGGGGGGGATTATTAAACTTTGAACCTATGGGGAAAATCCATGTGTCAGTTGTTAAACCCTTTTGACTTGCTCACCTTCCCTTGTCATATCCAACTACCACCATTAAAATTTCTACTGTTAGTTGGGGTAGTTATGGCTGGGGAGTGGAGTGTGGCAGGACTGTCAGTCCTTACCCACATGCACACTCCACCAGTAGGTTGACCCTCACGTTGGCAAGGAAACCACCATCCCCATCACTCCATGTCGACTCTCCACTCTCTCCACTACACCATTCTCTCCATTTTCGGGTCATCCTCACGCATAGGTAGGAATTGTTCATCCTCACGCAGGGACGGTAGTTCTGTTCATTCTCACGCACATGATTCTTCCTAGTTTTGACTCACGTAGCGAGCTGGGAGTCGTGTTCTGTCACCCACGATTTCCCTGTGAAGGGCCATTCACGTTTTTCTACTGTGTATGTTTTCCTTATCGATTTGTGTCCTGTGTACACGTTTTTCCCCTGCCCAGATGAGAACCTGGATTTTCTCTTCCATCTTCAAACTATGTAAGTTTCCCCGGTGACTTCATTGTGGAGAACGGGCTCTTGTTTCCACACATCAATTGGATGTGTATGTTTTCCATTTTGGGACTACTATAGGTTGTTTTGGAGTCATTTTGGCCACAATAGGGCCAAGAATGGCTCAGGAATTATTTTCCCTACCTAGGCTGTGAATCGCTTGTGTGACTGCATGTATGTAGTGATTGGTCCTCGGACTATGTTGGAGTAGGGATGTCGGCTTGGTTTGCTTGATAAACCTGGTGTGTTTGGAAAACCACACAAACAGAGTTAGAGGGCTGGCTTTCTTCTCCACAACCCCTGAATAGCATTGGAAGGGAGGTCAGGGCCTGAGGGACTGTGTAGCAGAGAAGGGACTGATTTCCTTGTGTTGGGTGTGTGTGGGTGTGTTAGAATTCAGTCTAGTTCTGGTGTAGGTGTCCTTAGCTCTGCAATGAGCTCACCAGCTTAGCATATGACCCTTCCTAGCTCCTTGATGGCCTGATAAACCTAACCATGTTGGCTTGGCTGTCTTGTTGATGGCCGGATAAACCCAACTGTGTTGGCTTGGCTGTGTTTTGTGTATCCTTAGCTATGTGTAATCCTTCTTGTTCCTTATTCCTTGGGGAATCATGCCCAGCTCGAAGGTGGCAGCATTGCTGAGAGATTTAGGGGCATGCTCGTCTATGGTTGGGTAGAATGTTGCAGCGACGTAGCTGGTTGCGATACAAGTTCTTTATGAGATAAGTAACCTTGTCTATTTTATTTCTGCAATCATATTTACTATTAATGATTATGATGAACATGTTGAATGCTTGTATGAATGTATGTTTGCTTCTGCTGTATGATAAATAGTCAATTATGCATGTTCTAGTGTATGTGAATGATTATGCATCTTAGCATGTTTTATGTTCAAGCATTTCAATTTTTATGAATGCACATGTTCATGGGGTTGGTTGCCTAGATGTTTAATGCCATGGTAGCGTCCTCTTCATTGGTCGGGGGGTTGGGGACACTACAGTGTGGTATCAGAGCTCATGTTGCTACATGGGCCTGAATGGACCATGAAGATGTAGTGACAGAGGCAGGATTTCCTTCTGCCCAGCAGAGATCAGAAATCTATGATAGAAATTTCTTGAAAATTTTGTTGAAAAAATTGTCTAAGTGCCTGAACCGTCAGCCCATCGGAAGACTAGGTGGGAAGCTCCTCTGATGTAGTGGAGAGCTAGATGGAAGATCACCCAACAGAGGATTGGAATAAAAATTGCAGGAAAATTTTCTAAGTTTTCATCGGTCGTCGGTGGAACTTAGTAGATATGGGAGCCGCAGTTTCGGTGAAGATCAGCCAAAGGCCGTTGAAATGTCGGCTCGATGTAATTGAAGAAACACCCGATATTGCCTTTTGGTGTCAATGAAATTTAGTTGTTCAGACTGCTGACACCGTTGGTAGAAAATAGTTGTTGGGTTCACTGACACATAGCACTTAATGGTTATGACCATCGATAGATGTTATGGTCTGCAGAAAGAAGAAGAGAAAAATTTTCAAAAATTGTCTAAGTGTTGAGACCATCGGTGATTGGCAGAAGTTAGTGGTTTGGACCATCGATGCATTGGAAGAATATTAGTTGAATGGACCAACGATGAAGTAGGAAGGATTTACTTGTCCACGTGCCTGCTGTTGCAGCTGTTTAGTGGACAATCCTCCTGATGAACAGTTGTTCTGACCACTGATGCCGTAGTGACAAGGGGTTCTAACCGTCGATAGGATTGTGGCCACGAAAACCCCAGAAAGTTCGATGGCCGTAGTTGTGGCTACCCATGGAACTAGCCTCCCAATGAGTAGTGAATATGATCACCGATATCCTAGCATTGCCGATAAAGATCGGAAGCCTAGATGACTATGGATCCGACACATCAGAGAAAAGTAGGCGAACATATCACCGATGAACAGCGGAGGAAGTTAGTTGTGCTGACCACCGAAACTTCAGAATGTTAGTTGGGATGAGACCCGATCCTGTACAAGGAAATTTTGAGTTTTTCAAGTAGGATTTCTCAGCAGATTTCAGATATTTTTTAGGGTGATTTTAAGCTCTTTTTCAGTGGATTTTCAGGGCGCTACCCTCGACCCTCCCTGCAGTGGTGCAGGGAAGCCACAAGGGGGAAGGCCCCCTTGACCCCCGTCGTCCCCCTTAGACAAATGTTCTTTGATGAAGAAAATCTTGTGTTTGGGCGAATTTGTTATTTTATGATTATTCCAGGAGAAGGTAAGTAATTCTGACTTATATCAATGTTATGCATCTAACAATTGTGTTACTAACACGTTTGCAGAATCATAGTCACCTTCAAGAGCAGTATTTTAGGTAGTGTAGTTTGGTAAGTGAGTTGCGGTTCAGTTATGAGAACCCATGATGGATATGATGCTCAAGATTCCTATGAGCGTGCATGAGATGCCATGGGAGAAAATGTCCGTAATGGAAATGATGACATAGAGTCCAATGGAAAGAGATTCCAAGAGACACCATCAGATGTTGCACCCACCATTAGAAGCTTGATTAAAGCCTAGGAAGAGCAACATCAGTTGAATGCTGCAATGTTGCAGAGTTTAATGGACTTGCAGAGAAAGATAGACTCTGGATGAGGTACAGCAAGACCAGAAGGTAGTAAGAGTAGTACTAGGAGAAGGAGAAGGACTTCTAGTGGATCATTTGACTCTGAAGAATCTAGCGGGGATTCAAGTTCTTTTTGTCATAAAATAAAAAGGAAGATACACCATAGAAATCGCTCTTGGGATGAATTTAAAAAGGCTAAACCTCCTACATTTGATGGTGAGATAAAGACTAGACAAGAGGCTGAAGCTTGGCTTCTTGGCATAAAGAAGTACTTTCAAGTGCATGAGTATTCAGGAAACATTAAGGTAAGAGTTTCCATATTCAATCTGAATGGAAGGGAATCCATTTGGTGGGAACACTTCAAGAAAGTAAAGAGGATCAGTGAAAGGAGACTTAAGTGGAAACAGTTCAAGAAGTATTTCAAGCAGAAATACCTCTCTGACAGGTATTATGATGACAAGATTAAGGAGATCCACGAGCTGATATTGGGATAGCAGACCATGGAAGAATATGTAAATAATTTTTTGGAGTTGTTGAGGTATGTCCGGTACATTAGAGATGAAAAATTCAAGGTCCATCATTTTCTGAGTGGATTGCCTTAGTCTTACAAAGATAGAATTGAATTTTACGAACCTAGAACTCTTGAAGAAGCAATAAGGAAGGCTAAGTATTACTATCAGCAAAGCAAAGGTAAACAGGATTACCATAAGCCATGGAAGGACAAGAAGAATAAGAATTTTGACCAAATAAATAAAGGTTTCAAAGCTTCTAACTTCAGGAATCAGCAGAAGTAGCCATCCCAAGCTGCGAGTAAGCTAGTTGGAGTGATAGGAGAAAATCCTAAAGATCCACAATAGAATAGAGGACCACTTCAATATTGGAAATGTGGAGGACCCCACATGCACATAACTTGTCCACACGAGAATGAGAGTGCAAGACCGGTTTATAACATTCAAGAAGAAGAAATAGTGGGTCAAGTAGCAAGGGCAGCCCCTAGGATTTATGCAGCACTGGAGGACCATCAAGCAAATCACCAGTCAACTGTGGTTGAAATAGCAGGTAAGATTGTTGAGAAATCTGTTTCTATTTTGATTGACCCTGGTTCTACTCACAATTACATTACTCCTAGAGTAGTGGAGATTTGTGCTTATAAGAAAGTAAAGCATAGGAAGTCTTGGTTAGTTCAGCTAGCCACTAGAACTAAGAGAAAAGTTAGTGAAGTGGTAGAGGAATGTCCATTGGTCATGGATAGATTGGTCACTTGAGTAGATCTGAATGTTCTACCACTTCGTTCCTATGATGTTCTCATTAGTATGGATTGGTTAGTAGCTCATAGGGTAAAGCTTGACTGCTACAATAGACTTTCGAGTGCATGAATGAAGAAGGGAACTTAGTAGTTGTGAAAGGTATTCCAAAGGTGATTTCAGTACGACAGGTTTCAGCAATGCACTTAAAGAAGTTTTGTAGGAGGGGTTGCTAGTTGTATGCAGCTTAGATTTTGGAGGAACCAGATGATGAAACTCTGAGGTTGGAGGACTATCAAGTGTTACAATAATTCAAGGATGTGTTTCCTGATGAGATTCTAGGGCTTCCTCCAAAGCGGGACATTGATTTCACAATTGAACTTGTGCCAGGAGCAGCACCAGTGTCCAAGACACCCTACAAGATGAGTACACCAAATATGCTAGAACTGAAGATGAAAGTATAGGAGTTGTTGGAAAATAAGTATATCCAACTGAGTGTGTCTCCTTGGGGAGCACCGGTTCTGTTTGTAAAGAAGAAAGATGGTACACTCAAATTGTGTATTGATTATAGACAATTAAACAAGGTTACTGTGAAGAATAAATACCCTTTGCCTAGGATTGATGACCTCTTTGATCAAATGAGAGGAGCAAAGGTATTTTCCAAGATTGACTTGAGGTATGGTTATCATCAGGTGAGAATCAAGGATGAAGACATTCATAAGACAACCTTTAGGACAAGGTATGGACATTATGAGTTTGTAGGGGTGCCATTTGGTCTCACTAATGCACTAGCTACATTTATGTGCCTTATGAATAGTGTCTTCAGCAGGTATTTGGACAAGTTTGTTCTTGTTTTCCTTGATGACATTCTTGTTTATTCTAAGAATGAGGAAGAACATGAAGAGCATTTGAGATTGACATTGAAATTGCTCAGGGAGCATCAGCTGTATGCAAAACTGAGCAAGTGTAACTTCCAAAGAGATATAATTCAGTATTTGGGTCACATTATCTTAGAGGAGGGTATATCTGTGGACCCTGAAAAGATTGAAGCCATTATGAATTGGCCCACTCCAAGAAATGTGACAGATGTAAGATCTTTTATGGGACTTACAGGATACTACCGGAGGTTCATTGAGGGATTCTCCAAAGTTGCACATGCCATCACTTCTTTGCAAAAGAAGGGGATGAAGTTCAAATGGACATCGAGGTGTGAAGAAAGCTTCCATAATTTGAAGAATCTTCTCACTAGTGCACTTGTATTGAAAGTTGCAGACCCAAAGAAAGATTTTGTGGTGTGTACCGATGCATGCAGACAAGGGCTTGGAGGAGTCCTTATGCAGGACAACCACGTGATATGTTATGAGTCAAGAAAGATGAAGTAACATGAGAAGAACTATGCCACTCATGATCTAGAGCTTGCAGCCATAGTACATGCTCTCAATATGTGGAGGCATTACTTGATGGGTAGAAGATTTGAGCTCAGAATAGACCATTGTGGTCTGAAGTATTTGTTTGATCAGCCTACTCTGAATGCGAGGCAAGAAAGATGGTTGGAGTATTTATGTGAGTTTGATTTTGAAATCAAGCACATAAAGGGAAAGGAAAATAAGGTAGCTGATGCACTCAGTAGGAAGGTGTAGGAAATGCATGTGGCATCCCTTAGTAATTGCCAATCAGATTTGAGGCAGCAGATTATTGATCATGTTTCTGGAGATGAATTGTATGAGCAGGTAAAAGTCAAATTGCAACAGCAAATTCTTGAGAAGAGGTATGAGGGATATAAAATGGAAGAAGATGGGCTTCTTACTTATAAAGGTAGAATTTATATTCTAGATGTAGCAGATTTGAGGAGAGTTGTTATGGATGAAATCCATCAAGCTCCATATTCTGGTCACCCAGGATATCAGAAGGCAATTGCTATAGCTAGAAAGTAGTACTTTTGGCCAAGAATGAAAAATTACATGGCTGAATACATTTCAAGGTGCATGAAATGTCAACAGGTAAAGGTTGATCATTAACGTCCCGTAGGATTGTTGTATCCTTTACCAGTTCCAGAATGGAAATGGGAAGTTATTTCCATGGATTTCATTACAGGATTGCCGATGACTTGGAGACAACATGATTCTATAATGGTTGTGGTAGATAAGATGACAAAGGAAGCACATTTTATATCGGTTAAGTCTATGCATAAGACTGATGACATTGCAAAGATATTCATGAAGGATATTTTCAAATTGCATGGATTGTCGAAAGCAATAATCTCTGACCGTGATGTTAAGTTCACTTCCAACTTTTGGAAGGGGTTGTTTGTAGATTTGGGTACAAAGCTAAACTTCAGCACTGCATACCATCCTCAGACAGATGGGAAAATAGAGAGAGTTAATCAGGTGCTTGAAGACATGCTTTGCATGTACATGATGGAAAAACCAACCAAGTGGGAAGATTACTTACACTTGGTAGAGTTTGCTTATAACAATGGACAGCAGGAATCCTTGGGGATGAGTTCGTATGAAGCTTTGTATGGAAGAAGGTGTAGGACACCAGTGACTTGGGATAACCCAGTGAACAGAGTTGTTCTTGGACCAGAATTGCTCAAGGTAATGGAGCAAGAGGTTACAAAGATTAGGCAAAATCTAAAAGCAGCATAGGACATGCAGAAAAGCTATGCAGATAAGCATAGGGTGAATAGGGAGTTCAGAGTTGGAGATCATGTTTACCTCAGAGTGAGGGCAAAGAAAAGTTCCTTGAAGCTTGGAATTTGTGCCAAGGTGTCACCTAGATATTGTGGGTCGTTTCAAGTGCTTGAAAGAATAGGGCCTGTTGCATATAGACTTGCATTGCCTGCTAGTACTAGAGCTCATAATGTTTTTCATGTTTCTTTGCTTAATAAATACGTACATGATCCTAACCATGCGATAAATTGGGATGTGATTCAAGTGGAACCCAAGGGAGAGTTCTGAACCGAGCCCATGCGCATCCTCAACAGGAAGGCCACAATGCTCTGAAACGGGGCCATAGGGAAGGTAAAGGTGCAATGGGAGCACTACGAACTTGAAGAGGCTACATGGGATCTAGAGGATGCCATGCGATTGGCACATCTATTTTTGTTTAGTTCTGCGGAACATTGAGGCGGTACCAGTGTAGCACTTTGTTCAAATTTTGTAAAGCATTGAGGACAGTGCTATTGAAGGGGGAGGGGAATCTAACACCCCGATTTTGACCCCACTGCATTAAATGTACATGATGTATATATTGTAATTAATCATGGTGTGAACCTAAAGGACAAAGCCCCACCATCAATTTGGTTGTGTTATGTTCGGCGATTGAAATCGTTGCTGATGGTATATCATGATATACGACACATATTACTTTTGGCATCATGTAAATATGCACTTTAATTAAAATGAACCCTAACCAGTTATGTTAATGCAACCATGATAAAAAGGGCATGATTTTCCTAAGGATAAGGGGGGAGATTATTAAACTTTGAACCTATGGGGAAAATCCATGTGTCAACTGTTAAACCCTTTTGACTTGCTCACCTTCCCTTGTCTTATCCAGCTACCACAATTAAAATTTCTGATGTTAGTTGGGGCAGTTATGGCTGGGGAGTGGAGTGTGGCAGGACTGTCAGTCTTTGACCACACGCACACTCCACCAGTAGTTTGACCCTCACGTTGGCAAGGAAACCACCACCACCATCACTCCATGCGGACTCTCCACTCTCTCCACCATGCCATTCTCTCCATTTTCGGTTCATCCTCATGAATAGGCAGGAATTGTTCATCCTCATGCAGGGACGATAGTTCTATTCATTCTCACGCACAGGATTCTTCCTAGTTTTGACTCACGTAGCTAGTTGGGAGCTATGTTCTATCACCCATGATTTCCCTATGAAGGGCCATTCACATTTTTCTGCTGTGTATGTTTTCCTTATCGATTTGTGGCCTGTGTACATGTTTTTCCCCTTCCCAGCTGAGAACCTAGATTTTCTCTTCCATCTTCAAACTGTGTAAGTTTCCCCGATGACTTCATTGTGGAGAACGGGCTCTTGTTTCCCCACGTCAGTTGGTTGTGTCTGTTTTACATTTTGGGACTGCTATAGGTTGTTTTGGATTCATTTTGGCCATGATAGGGCCAAGAACGGCTCAGGAATTGTTTTCCCTACCTAGGCTGTGAATCGCTTGTGTGACTGCGTGTATGAAGTGGTTGGTCCTCAGATTATGTTGGAGTAGGGATGTGGGCTTGGTTTTCTTGATAAACCTGGTGTGTTTGGGAAACCACACAGATAGATCTATAGGGCTGGCTTTCTTCTCCACAACCCCTGAATAACATTGGAAGGGAGGTCAGGGCCTGATGGACTATGTAGCAGAGAAGGGACTGATTTCCTTGTGTTGGGTGTGTGTGGGTGTGCTAGAAGTCAGTCTAGTTCTGGTGTAGGTGTCCTTATCTCTACAATGAGCTCACCATCTTAGCATATGACCCTTCCCAGCTCCTTGATGGCCTAATAAACCTAACAATATTGGCTTGGTTGTCTTGTTGATGGCCTGATAAACCCAACTGTGTTGGCTTGGCTGTGTTTTGTGTATCCTTGGTTATGTGTAAGCTTTATTGTTCCTTATTCCTTGGGGAATCATGCCCATCTCGAGGGTGGCAGCATTGCTGAGAGATTTAGGAGCATGCTAGCCTATGGTTGGGTGGAACATTGCAGTGACGTAGCTGGTTGCAGGACGAGTTCTTCATGAGATAAGTAACCTTGTCTATTTTACTTCTACAATCATATTTACTATTAATGATTATGATGAACATGTTGAATGCTTGTATGAACGTATGTTTTCTTCCGCTGTATGATAAATAGTCACGTATGCATGTTCTAGTGTATGTGAACGATTATGCATCTTAGCATGTTTTATGTTCAAGCATTTCAATTTTTATGAATGCACATGTTCATGGGGCTAGTTGCCTGGATGGTTAATTCCATGGTAGCATCCTCTTCACCGGTTGAGGGGTCGGGGATGCTACAAACCATCATTAGCAATCATTAGCAATCAACAATATAACAATAACTGTCTCAAAAATCATTAAAATATCTCAGCAATCATCAACAATCAACAGTATAACAATACTGCAACAATTGTCTCAACAATCATCAAACATCTCAATAACCATTATCAACAATCATCAACAACCAACAATATAGAAATACTGAGGATACACCTTTCCCTTCAGCGTCTTGGAGAAGCATCACTGTGAGTTCTTTGGTAGATCCATTCGGTAATTTTGTCTAAATTAATAAATCTTTCAAGCCCAACAATCCTAGTTAGATATATGGATCACCCTAGGGACCAAACAAGCCTTGTCTGGCTTACTAACCCTTTCATGCCAAACAATCCTAGCTAGACATACTAATCACCCTAGGATCAACAGGCCTCTTCTGTATTACTAGCCCTTTCAAGCCAAACAAGCCTATCCATACTTACCCTCCTCTATATTGATCTACTCACCACTGCATCCATCATCCATCTATTGTCACTCCCTCTTTCGAGAGAGGTCCTTTCAGACTGCACCAAGCTTGTCTCAAAAGTATTCAAATTTTACACAAGCTAAAGGCTTAGTCAATACATCTGCTATTTATTCTTCTGTAGGAACATATTTGAGCTTCATAGCTCCCTTTTGAACCATATCCTAGATGAAATGATATCTGATTTCAATGTGATTTGTCTTATCATGAACACAAGATTTTTCGTCATCTTAATAGAACTCTTATTATCACAAAGGATATCAGTAGGATCTATCTCTGCATCTAATATTCATGCTAACATATTTTGAATCCATACTTATTTGCTACATGTTGAACATGATGCAATGTATTTATCTTTTGTCGTACTAAGTACAATACTGGTATTCTTTCTACTGAACCAAGAGATCATGCCTAATACCAGACTAAAACAACATCCTGATTTTCTTTTTCTATCTTTGGCACTTCCTTCCCAATCTGAATCTACATATCCATGTAATTTGATCTCACCACTAGATGCATATATGAGCTCATAATCTAAAGTTCTCTTTAGATACCTCATCGCATGTTTTTCCCCAATAAGGTGAATGTGTTTAGGATTAACCATATACTGACTTAAGGTGTTTACTGAAAAACAAATACCTAGTCTTGTATTCGTTAAGCACATAATGAACCAATAATATGTCTATATAAGGTGGAATCGGTTGCTTCTGAAGTATCGTCATTCAATTGCTTCAAACTTGTGGTCATCAGAGTAATCATATCTTTACAATCTAACATTCCAAATATTTTTAAGATTTATACAGTATATTTTCATTGGCTTATGAAAATATCATATGGATATTTCCATACATAAAGACCTATAAAGTAATGCATCATTCCAATGTCTTTCATTTCAAACTCTGTAGAAAACTTCTTCTTATAATCAATAATAGGGTTATCTTTTCCTTTCAAGAACAGATCATCTACATACAGTAAAAAAATCATAATTCCATCGTCATCAACGTTATAGTATAGTTTGGAGTCTGCTTTACTTTTAGTAAAGACTAAGCTCCTCATAAATCCATCGATCCTTCCATACCATGCTCTAGATGCTTGCTTTAGTCCATCCAACACCTTCTTTAGTCTACATACATGAGTCTTATAGTCATTAATCTCAAACCCTTGCGGTTGTTCTATATACCTCTTCCTCAATCAATCCATTTATAAATGTCGTATTCACATACATTTTATGTAGCTTCCACTTCATGTTGGATTCCAAGGAAAGGATTGAGGTGTATCTAGATACTGGTGCAAATGTCTCCTCATAATCGATTCCCTCTTTCTGAGAGAATCATCTGGCTACAAATATTTCCTTATACTTTTCTATGCTTCCATATTCTAAGTGTTTACCTTTTAATATCCACTTCGAGGATACCACTGACTTGTCTTTCGGTCTTGGCACTACTTCCCATACATAATTATTTATAATGGATTGGTATTCCTCGACCATCACATCAACCCATTCGTTTTGTTCTATTGTTTCTTCAAAACATGTTGGTTCTTTATCAACTAGATCACACATCAAAGCCATATAACTAGGGTATGAATTTGGATTCTTCCTTTCTCGAATGGTTCCTTTAGGAACACCATGTCTTTTTGCTTCTTCAATTACTTCACGATCCCATGTAGGTTTTCTCTTTTGAGAAATCAACTTAGTTGGTAAATATTCAGGTAGCTGAGGTTGTGTCATATCATGCTCTTTAGGTATCTCGAATTCTTCTTCATTTCTGACAGTTGATGTATTTGTAACTTCATAATGTATTCAGTTGTAATCAATCAGGAGAATCATTAATCTAATCAATTCATGTAAAGTCATAGAGGTTAACAATCCTAGTTGATCGGGGGGGAAAGTCCCCGCAATTGTGGGGCACTAGCGTTATTAGACTCTCCTAGAGAATTTGTCCATGGTAAGTGATTGTCAAGTAGGAAAATAGTATAAATAGAGAGTGAGACTCTATATTTCAAAAACACACTCACCCAACTATAGCGCATAGGTGAGACAGAAGAAGCTCACTCAAGTGAGAGAGAGAATAGCTGTTGGAGATCATCTTTTTGTCTTTGGGTTTTACTGCTTCCATTGGTGCTCATTCTATCTCTGAAGAAGTTGCAGGTTTTTCTCATTTATATTTTCCCCGAGGAAAATTATTGTGTCTATTGTATTTTGTGATTGATTTTTGTGCAAGTTATTCTCTCAGATAAGATCCTAAGATCTTTTTGCTTAAATGATAGAAAATCTAACATGGTATCAGAGCTAACCTGAGAAGAAGACACTATGCAGCTGTGGAAGCTAGGGATTCTTAATTTTTGTGTCTCTCTCCATAATCCATTAGAAAAAGGAGGCTAGGATGAATCCCCATTGAAGGGCACATCTTTCTATTGAAGCAGAATCTAATTCTGAGCACTTTCGGTTTTTGAGTTTCCAGTGCATTGGGAAATTAGGTATTTTCACTGAAGAGGAATCTTTGAGTGATTCTAGAACAGGATTTCTCTCCTCCTCAAAATCTAATTTTAGAGATCAAGACCAAATTTTTTGGTTGAGTAGAACTCTGAGAAATTCAAACCCTATTTTTCCTCGAAACGAGAAAGCCAACACTGTAGAAGATCAACTCTAGATCCAGTTTCCAGCTTCTCAAATTTGTAAGATCTAAATATATTTTATTTCCATTTGAGGTTCTTAGATAAGATGTCTCATCACACCAAGCTTGATGAAAATATTGAGGGGGTTGATAACTTCTGAGCATGGAAGTATAGGATCTCACTAGTTCTTGAATAACATGAATTGGACTCCTACATCAGTGGAGAGGTTCCAGTTCCAGATGGAGATGAGGCTAAGGCCTTACTTACATAAGAAGAACTTGATCAAGGCTAAGAGGATTATTTCTGATTCAATCAAGGATCACTTCATACCATATGTGTCCTCCCTAAAGACACCTAAAGAGATGTTTGATGCCTTAACCAAACAATTTGAAGGGAAGAACATAAATCGAAAGATGACTTTGAGAAATAAATTGAAGAATGTGAAGATTTAGAATGCAGAGACCATACATTCATTCTTTGCAAGGGTATTCTAGATCAAAGAACAACTTGAAGTAGTAGATGAAGAAGTGGAGAATGCAGAGATTTTAGTGACCACCTTGAATGGTCTCCCTAGGTCATGGGACTCATTCATTCAAGGGATTTGTGCTAGAAGAAAGATAGTCACCTTCAGTAGAATGTGGGAGGAATGCTCACAAGAAGAAGCTCAAATAGTATCTCGAGAAGAAAATTGTGGAAGTGAAGATAAAACTCTCATAGTACTCTCCAAGAAAAGCAGAAGAGACTATCATCATCCCAAAGGTAAGCATTCTCACCAGAAAGATAACCCTAGAAAATATAACATAGATCTATCTAAACTTAGATGTTTTACTTGTGATGAGAGAGGACACTATGATAGAGATTGTCCTAGAAATAAGAGTAACTCTCACAAGAAGAAGGGAAACAAGAGAAGATATAATTCTCACACTACAGAGAATGATGAACCTTCCATAAAGAGAATCAAATAAGAAAGTGATGAAGAATATGTTTTGATTTATGCCCTCAAGGGAACTATCACAGATGGAAGAAATGATTGGATTATAGACATTGGGTCTTCCAAGCATATGACAGAATTCAAAGAATCCTTTGTGAAACTGTCCGAACATGAGAAACTTGGGGATGACTACCAGTATCCAATAAAAGGTAGGAGTGAATCCTCCTATGAAATACACTCTAGAAAGTCTATGAAGATGAACGATGTCTTGTTTGTACCAGGACTAAAGAAGAATCTCCTATCCATATCTGCATTGGATGCAAAATGCATAAGGGTCACATTTTTAGATGGAAAAGTCCTTATGTGGCCAAAGGGAAAGACTATATATGATGCAGTAGTGATTGGAGAGAAAAAGGGAGGCTTATACAAGTAAACGGCCAACCAAAACAAGCCTTGGTCCGTGACTCGGTAGAGCCAAATGAACTTTGGCATAGAAGTCTTGCACATGTGCACTATAGGGAACTACCACTTGTAAGAAAATCTGTTGAAGGTATTCTAGAAATACAGGAAAAGCATGAAGGTGTTTGCAAAGGATGTGCAAAAGGAAAGAACACAAAGAAGACATTTCCAAGTAGCAAGAACAAGGAAAAAGGAATCTTGGAAATCATCCACTGCGAGGTATGTGTTCTGATGTCATCATGTTCATTGAGTGGGTATGTATACTATGTTTCTTTCATTGATTATTTTTCTAGGAAGACATGGATATACTTCTTGAAGAGAAAAGATGAAGTATTCAGCAAGTTCAAAGAATTCAAAGCCTTGATCGAGAACCACATAGAAAATAAAATCAAGACCTTTCAATTAGACAATGGTGGAGAATTCATATCAAATGAATTCAAAGAATCATGTAGAGATTGAGGGATTAAGAGGGAGTTGACCACTCCATATAATCCACAACAAAATGGGGTTGCAGAAAGGAAGAATAGAATGATCATGGAAGCTGTAAGGGCAATGCTTCATGATCAATATCTTCCCATGCATATATGGGAAGAATCTGCCAAGACAGCTGTGTATGTACAGAACCATACTCCACACAGAGTACTTGAGAACAAGACACCTAAAGAAGTATTTTTTGGCAAGAAACCAGAATTCAACCATCTCAAAATATTTGATTGTCTAGTGTACATACACATCCCAAAAGAAAAGAGGACAAAGTTAGATCCTTTAGGGAAGAAGGGTATATTTGTGTGATATAGTGAAAGATTGAAGGGTTACAAAATATACTTCCCAGGATTCAAGAAGATCAACATAAGTAGAGATGTAAAATTTGACAAAGACTCAGCTTACAACAAATCCAGAAAGAAACCTGTTGAAGACCCTGAAGAAGAAGAAGCACCCAGAATTCAAGATACAACTATAAATGATGAAAATCAAGATGAATATTGAGAAATAGAAGAACCTCTAGAACCTATAGATCCACCCCAAGAGAATAATCCTCACAAGAGGAAACCTGCATGGGTACGAGAGGCTATCCAAGGTGCAGAAAGATATGGGGCTCCAAAATAAATGCATAGAGAGAGGAAAAGAACTAGGTCCTACTCCAGTTATGTATTCCTATTATGTGACATCATTGATAAATAACCTTCCAACTATGAAGAAGCGGCAGAGAATAAAGAATGGAAGGATGCTATGATCGAGGAGTAAAGTCAATCATGAAGAATGATGTCTAGGATGTTGTCCCAGGACCAGATGGGAAGTCTGTTGTGACTTCCAAGTGGATCTACAAGATCAAGTATGCTGTAGATGGAAGCATAGAGAAATATAAAGCAATATTTTTGGCGTGTGGATCCTCCCAGAAAGAAGGAATAGATTATGAAGAAAAAATTTCAATCATATTATGAAGAAAAAATTTCACCTATAGCAAGATACACTTCCATCAGATCAGTACTTTCTCTGGATGCAGTAATGAAATGGAAAATACACCAGATAGATGTCAATACTAATTTCTTGAATGGTGTAGTGGAAGAGGAATTGTATGTGGAGCATCCACTCGGTTTTGAGACATATGACAGGGAAACTCATGTGTGTAAATTGAACAAATCCCTGTACGGTTTGAAATTGACACCTAAGACATGGTACGACAGGATTGACAACTTCCTAACTAGTTTGGGCTTTACCAAGAGTAAAGTGGATTCCAAGCTTTTATACAAGGTTGAAGAAGGGAACCCACTAATACTCCTACTATATGTAGATGACCTGTTTGTGATAGGTGAATATGGGTTGATTGTTGACACGAAGAGGAAGCTTGCTACTGAGCTTGAGATGAAGGAATTGGGTATGATGAACTACTTTATAGGCATGGAGTTGTGGTAGAATACAGATGGAATCTCCCTGGGACAAGGGAGGTATTCAATAGAGATCCTGAAGAGGTTTGAGATGATGGACTACAAGGCCATGACCAGTACACCTATGGCATCGAACCTGAATCTATTAAGTGATGCTTCATCAGAGTCGTTTGATGCTATGATGTATCATCAGATTATTGGGTCCTTGATGTACCTGATGAATACGAGACCAGATATTTGCTTTGCTATGAACAAATAGAGCCTGTTCCTAACAGATCTGAGACATGTTCACCTGATTGCTGCAAAGCATATTCTGAGGTACCTAAAGAGTATAGTTGATTATGGGATCAAGTATGAGGTGAATCAGAAAATTAACCTGGAGAATTATGTGGATTCGGATTGGGAAAGTAGTTCCATTGATAGGAAGAGAACTTCGGAGTGCTGCTTCACTATGGGATCATGTGTGATCTCTTGTTTTAGCAGGAAGCACTCTTGTATGGCATTGAGTATAGCCTAAGTAGAGTATGTCACATCTTGTTCAGCTAGTTGTAAGGTAGTGTGGTTGAGGAAGCTACTATCTAATTTATTTGATCTCCAGTTGGATTCTACTTGTATATATTGCGACAACCAGAGTTGTGTGAAGTTTTCAGAGTACCTGTTGTTCCATGAAAAGTCAAAGTATATCAAGATCAAATATCACTATATCAAGGATATGGTGTAGAGAGGAGCAGTGAAGCTCCAATATGTTGTGATGGATGAGTAGATAGGTGATGTGTTGACGAAGCCATTAGCTAGAGTGAAGTTTGAGTACTTTGGGGAGAAGCTTGGTGTTCTCCATATTGAGGTTCCTTCCAAGGGGAAGTGATGAGTTCATGAGCCCTTCTGACATGGTGATAAGTGGGGACTCCCATGATCAGAGGTAAGTGCAGAGCCCTTCTGACATGGTGGTAGGCAGGGCCTCCCATGGTTAGATGTAAGTGCAAAGCCCTTCTGACATGGTGGTAGGATTGGCTCCTCCCATTGTCAGATATAAATACGGATCCCTTCTGACATGGTGGTAGGATTGGTTCCTCCCATGGTCAAAAATAAGTGCAGAGCCCTTTTGACATGGTCGTAGGATTGGTTCTTCCCATGGTCAGATATAAGTGAGGAGCCCTTATGACATTGTGGTAGAATTGGTTCCTCCCATGTTCAGATATAAGTGTAGATCCCTTCTGACATGGTGGTAGGATTGGTTCCTCCCATGCTTAGATGTAAGTGCATATCCTTTCCCTGGATGGTAGATGGTGTGTCCTACCATTCCAGTGGATGTAAGTGCAGAGACTTTCCTTGGATGATAGATGGTGTGTCCTATCATGCTGATGGATGTAAGTGCAAAGCCTTTCCTTGGATTGTAGATGGTGTGTCTTGCCATGCCAGTGGATGTAAGTGTTGGGCCTTTCCTTGGATGGTAGATGGTGTGTCCTACAATGCCAGTGGATTTAAGTGATGGGCCTTTCCTTGGATGGTAGGTGGTGTTTCCTACCATGAAAGTGAATGTAATTGTTGGTCCTTTCTCTGGATGATAGATGATGTGTCCTATCATGCCAGTAGATGTAAATGTTGGGCCTTTCCTTGGATGATAGATGGTGTGTACCATCATGCAAGTGGATGTAAGTGTTGGGCATTTCCTCGGATGGTATATGGTGTGTCCTACCATGCCGATGGATGTGAGTGTTGGGAATTCCTTTCTGACAAGGATGTTGGATGTGTTCCTCCCATGGTGAGATGTAAGTTCTAGGTGGTCCTTTCTGACATGGATGTTGTATTTTTTCCTCCAATGGTCAGATATAAGTGCTAAATAATATGAAGACCTACATGGAGGCTAGGTCTACAACCAACATGAAAAATGGATGGCTCTATAGAACTTCCTATGACGAGAAGAATTGAGAGATAACACCATTTAATCGAGATAGCAGAATCAATGATGATGATGATGATGATCCAATGATGATCCAGCTTTGATGATGATCCAATGATGATCCATACTTGATCTAGTCACGAAGACTTGTGCTGGTGAATTGTGTCAAGAGAATACATTCCTAGTTGAGTGTTGATGTATTTGTAACTTCAGAATGTATTCACTTGTATATTTTATATAACGTATTTCATTGTTCCCTGATGTTCCTATCAGGAGAATCATTAATGTAATCAAGTCATGTAAAGTCATAGAGGTTAATCCTCCTAGTTGATCGGGGGGCAAAGTCTCCACAATTGTGGGGCATTAGGGTTATTAGTCTCTCTTATAGAATTCGACCCTGGTAAGTGATTTTCAAGTTGGAAACTAGTATAAATAGAGAGTGAGACTCTCTATTTCAAACAAACCCTCACCCAGCTATAGCAGATAGGTGAGAGAGAAGAATCTCACTTAAGTGAGAGAGAGAACAATTGTTGGAGATCATCTTTTTGTCTTTGGGTTTTACTGCTGCCATTGGTGCTCATTCTGTCTCTGAGGAAGTTGCATGGTTTTCTCCTTTAAGGTTTCCCTGAGGAAAATATTTGTGTCGGTTGTCTCTTGTGATTGATTGTTGTGCATTTTATTCTCCCAAATCATATCCTAAGATCATTTTGCTTAAATGATAGAAAATCTAACACTGACTGATTTAGGAATTTCAAAATGGTTTAGAGTTTCATTCTCCTCTTCATCTTCCTTATCTTTCTTTGAATTTCTGAAGGTTGTATCTTCATCAAATGCGACATCTCTTCTAATTTCAAATTGATGGTATCCTAGGATATATATCCGATAGTATTTTTATTTTTCACTATATCCTACAAATAATCCCTTCTTCCCTGAAGGATCCAAGTTTGACCCTTTCTTCTTGGGAATGTCAATGTAAATGGGACAACCAAATATCTTTAGATGACTTACCTCTGGTTTTTGTCCAAAAAACATTTATTCTAGAGTTTTGTTCCCAAGGTCATTGTGGGAGATTCTATTATGTACATATACTTCTATTCTTGATGCTTTTGTCCATAGTTACATTGGAATATCTTGATCATGTATCATAGCTTTCATAGATTCTATGATACATATATTATTTCTTTCCACCACACCATTTTGTTGTGGATTATATGGAATGGTGAGCTCCCTCTTAATCTCGGCCTCCTTGCAAAAATCATTGAATTCATTTGAAGTAAACTCTCCTCCATTATATAACCTCAGAATCATTATTTTCTTCTCATAGAGGTTTTCTACTAGGGCCTTAAACTCCTTGAATCTTTCAAACACTTCATCCTTCTTTTTCAAGAAGTATATCCAAGTCTTTTGGGATTAGTCATCAATAAAAGAAGCATAGTAGGCGTACCCACTTAATGAAGTGGATTGCATTGGCCCACAGATATCTGAGTGAATAATATCTAAGATCTCTTTTTCTTTACTATCATTTTTTGGAAAAGGATTATTAGTATTATTCCCTTGTGCACATCCTTTTCACACTCCTTCATGCTCTATCTAAATTTTTAGTTAACCAGTCACAACCTTACTTACAATTGGAAGAGCTTTGTAGTGAACACGAGAAATCCTTATGTGCCATAGCTCACATGCGTTAATGGTACTGGTTGCTAATGCTGAATATGTATGTCCCTTCAATTTGTATAGTCCTTCTTCAACTCCAATCTTCTTTCCATTTCATCCTTGGACATACAGGACATCTTTCATTTTCATAGGGTTCCTAGAATCCATTTTATAGGGTTCTTCTCCTATTCCTCTAATGGGATATTGAGAATCATCTCCAAGCATCAGTTTGTGTAAAGATTCCTTTTGTTCAAGGAAAGAGAGTGATTCCTTGTAACCAGTCATTTTCTTGGAGGAACCACTATCAACTAACTAGGTTTCATTTCCTGGTGAGACTGATCATGTTAGAGCAAAGATTAAAACATATTATTCATTAGAGTCTTCATCCTTCTTTTCTTCTTATTCAACTTCTTGATCACTATCTTCAGTAGCATCGGCATAAAACCTTCTCATATTTTTTATCCTTTCTTCTTTCATGGGATAGTTGATGGCAATGTGTCCCAACTTGTGGCAAGTGAAACACTAAAAATGTGAGAAGTCTTTCTTGGGTATTTTAAACCCTTGAGTATTAGGAGGATGGTCATGACTCTTCCTTTTTCCTTTGGTGTGGGCATTCAAGGATTGATCCTCATTGTCATTTAGGTTTTCTTCAATAGCTGCTATCCTTTCTTCTTCTTGAACACATTCTTCCCATAACTTTCATAATTTGGTTAGTTTCCTTATTGACCAAATTCTTTAGATAAAGGCTTCCCAAACTCTTGCAAGGTAATTTAAGGTTGTCATTACAATCTCTTCTTCTTCAACCATATCATCAATGGATTATAATTGATCCTTGATTTGAGCTACTCTTGTAAATTAAAACTGCATAGTCTCTTACTTTTTATCTCTTACACTTTTGGTTTGATTCCTCGGGGCCATTTTCTTATTAATGTTTCTCCCTTCAAATAGACCTGATAGGGCATCAACAATTTTATTTTGGAGTCTCCCTTGAGGATACTTGAGGAATCAAGTTATCTTTGATGGAGTCATTTATGATCCTTTTTTCTATGCTCATATCCTTCATATGCTTGGACTTGGCTTTAGCTCATTCTGGTTCGTTCACTTCCTCTTTCACAAACTTATCTAGATCACTCTCTTGGAGGATGAGCATTATCCTATACTTCCATTCTCTAAGGTTTTCATCCCCTTCAATATTTTCATCTAGCTGGGTATTATTTGTCATCTTTAGAATACTGAGAACTTCAAATGGAATAATTAGGAAAGATACTTACTTGAATAAATCATCTCCTGACTAATCTCCTTCTCGATGACCTAGGGTTTGAAGCAGAAACCCTAATTTTTTAGTTGGGATCACAAGTGGAGATGAATGGTGGAAAAGATGTGCCTCCCTAAGGTGAGGTAGACTATACCTTCCTTTTTTTGGTATTGATGATGAAACCTCATGAAAAATGCAGCCCTAGTTTGTCCCGATGGTAGTAACTAGTCCAAAAATGAAAGTTTTTGGAAATTAGTCATGTCTTCAAAGAAATATTCACTCTTCAAAGGAAAGTTGGGAGAGCCCTCTTTTCAGGTTGAGATGATGAGGGATTTGTTCAGAATAACAAAACCCTAACTGTAAAATGCTTCCTTTCATGGTGGCTTTGATACCATGTTTATTTTTTTTAATTTTCTTTAATTTTCTTAGATAATATCTTAAAACAATTTGCCACTAGTAGATCACTGAAAGAACAACAAGCACAGAAACAAAAGAAAAAAATAACACCAATATTTTCCATGGGGAAACCACAAGGTAGAAAACCCCGCAAAACTTCCTCGGTATAGAACTCAACCAAAGCATTGTAAAACCTAGACAATTTCTTCTCTCTTTTTTCTAGCACACTAATCTTTCTCTCTCTTGCTAATACAGCTTGAGTGAGTGAGTACACATGAAGGGGAGCACCTCCCTATTTATATTCTTCAGTTGAATTTACCTCTAACCTAATAGAGCCTGCTTCTCTAACTAACTGGGCCCACTTGTCCGAATGGACACCACAAATAACATTTATTATATTGACACTTGGGTGTTATTGAGCCGAATTACATCCATAGGTTTACATTGATTCTTTCAATGACACTAACAACACCAAAATCATATCCCAAAGGAGGAACAGAGACAATACATCTAGAATATCTTTCGAGGTTACAATATTTTAACAGTATCTGTGAAGGTTGAAATGAAATTTGATCATTGCACAAATCAAAAAGTATATCATACCTTGGAATTTCATCTTCATGTAAGGACACTATGGTGGCCTACTCTTCAACAAAATTCCCGGGTTCACACCCAAATGGTGTGGCATTTTCTTCTTCTTCATTGTGAGGCTCAAGAGGTGACTATAAATCTGATTTATAAATTTCTTTTGGATCTGATCCAAAATATGTCTCACCGTCTTCACATGAACCAACATCCTTAGCAGTGATCTGTAAATCATACACGAAGAATTTGGAAGTGCCTTCATATTCACTTTCTTCTCCCATGCATTCACCTTGTAGTGACTTGCACTCCACCTCAGGAATGTCTTCTTCTTCTTATCCACTTAAAGAACTAAGTGGATCGTGGTCCCTTTAAATTATTGAGAATGGATTTAGGGCCTCGTCTTCTAATTATTAATTTTTCTATAACCAACAAATATTTGTATCTCTTCTTCCATAGCATAGGTTTCACCTCTTTATATCTTTTGGCTCCAAGTGGAAAACATATAGTCTGCACTTTCTTACACACTACATCCACCATATGTGTCGTCTTTTCCATGCTTGACAAAAAAATGGATCTTTGAATACTTTTGTATCTCCATATAGCAATAATATAGAAAAGATAAGAAATCCCTTATCTCTTTTTTTTAAAGCATTGTATTCCATGAAATACTGGGAGGATTCCTTAGAGTTATTTCCATTGAACATTCAATCAACAACACTTGTAGATTTCTTCCATATGGATTCATCATATTCTGGAAGAAAGAAATCATCAAAACCATCCCTACTGAATCTACCTGAGGTACTGCATGAGGGATCTTCATAATATTCTTCTTCATACTGCTCAATATTTTATTATTCATATTGTCTACAATACTCTTCATATTGCTCATCAAAGTCATCATCAGAGTATGACATGGATGGAATCCTATTTAACTGAGAAGTTACTATCCACAATATGGGCCAAGGAAAGAGCTATGATGCCACTGTAATATTCCTTATCTAATATCATATCAGAATACTAACTCTTCTACAAATATAATTAAATTGTGCAATTAAAACTTTACAATAAAACTGATCACTTCTTTGTGCAGGGAAAAATATAGGCAGCACTGGAAAATATGCAAATGGAAGTGGGCTAATGGAAAAGGAAAAGAGAAAAAATTGGACAGAGTGATTTCTTTCCCTATTCACTTGGATTTTGGGTCCTTTTAGGTTTTGAAATAAGCTCCTCTGAAGTCTACTCCCACGCTTTTGGGTGTCCCAACCATGCAAACTAGGAATGAACCATCACCTCCAATAAACCAATGGATAAGGAAGATGAAATGTATATGAAATAGGTTTATAATACAATAATAAAATTTCTATGTAATTTTATAAAATATATGGGATGTTTAGGAAATTGCACAAGAATAAATAGTCTTTTGGACTACACTCTAGGCTCGATTTCTGAGGGTTCCAAACACATGAACAAGGTTTATAAAATTGATTTTCATACTTGGAAGATATTTAATATGATTTTAATGAATGATCAAAACTTAAATAAATAATATTTGAATTTTTTTAGTCCACTAACTCATTTAAAATCGAAAAATAGTCATATTTTCATGCAATTCTAGACAGGGTATTGAAATGCTCCCCAAAACTCAGTCTAACTCATTCGAATATATATAATAATTTAAGAAATGGAACAATACATTAATAATAAAATTTTAAGACATAATTTAAGTTCACATGAGTCTATTATCTTCATCCATTAATATAGACTTCATTACAAGGTAAAAAAAACTAGAAGTGAGATAGATTTGGAGTGACAAACTACTCGAACTCTATAAAAGATTTGGTACTCCTATGAAATTTATATCAGGGAATGATAATAACCACCATTAATGGATGATATCTATTAACCCTCTCCTCATAAATTAAACTCAACAATCTCTCAGAAAAAACAAGAGAAAACTAGGAAGAACTTTGGGATTCGAGTGGAAGAGTTCCCAATATTTGTATTGGAGCTGTAAATGGAATGGAAATGTTTCATGACCTGAAGAAACAATCCATTAATGGCTGAAATATTCTATCATATCATGAATCAACTCTAGGTGGCTTCTCCTTGGCTTCTATATGACCTACAATGAAGATGGGGGAGAAAAGAGGAAGATAGGAGCATGGGACTTGGGGTGCATCACCCAAGAGAACTGAGGCTCGTCACTAAGTATTGAATCCAAGCTTCACATAACATCAAAACAATAACAAACAAACCTGAATAATGGAGTTGGATATTCCCTTAAGTAGATCTTGGGTGACTTATTAAGCAAGTCCTTCACCTATTGAACAAGTAACCCACTTGCCAATCATGTTCCTAAGCCATGAGTGGCCCTCCTTCATGGGATTAGAAATTTTGGTTTGAAAATGATGTTTCCTTATTTGTATAACTTAAACCAATGTGGAAATTCTCCCTCCTTGAGAAAAATAGCAAGTGTGAATCTTAGGTAATGTTTCCATGTTTGTATCCTTTGTTCCAAAATAGAAATTGCACCCTCCTTGAGTAATTAGCAAGTTTGTACATAAGGTAATATTTCCTTTATTTTCATCCTTGCACCAAATTGGAAACCAATTTGGATAGTTTCTATATTTTCTATGACATATTTGTTTTTCCTTCTTTTACTTTGTTTCCAATTTTTTCATCCTAGGAAAGTTTCCTAATGTGCCCTCCTTCCATAAAAACTCATTTCCACCATTAATTATTTTTCATAATAATTAACTAATTACAAATAACATGAATTTAGAAATTACATTCCTCGATAGTTTTAAATAATCAAAATTCCTAGGCATAATTAATTAATTCAATGTTGAACCCCCTGGCCACTTGACAAGCTCAACACTTTCAAGGTCTCTTCAAGTGAGGGACATGACAATATCATCTCAATTTCAATCCTAGAAATAAAAAAATATGACCAATAAACTCCACATTTATACTAGGACATTGTTATTGAAACCATATTTACATCATTACTAGCATCTTTATCAAAAGAATTAGTATTTTCTATGGAGCGCTTGTTGGGATTAATTAATCCTCCCTTTTCCCACATAGTCTATTTGTCCCTTTTCCTCTCGTAGGAGGTCATCATGACTTCATTATTGCATGGGGGACACACATAGGGGCCACCTACCACTCTTTATGCCTATCTTCATGATTATAGGAGCTCTAGTGATCATTCCCTGTAATTTAGGAACCCACTCTTAGTGTTTCCAACAGTCTCCAGTAGTTGACTCTAGTAAGTATTCAGTTATGTTAAGTTACTCTTTGATTCCTATCAATTAGATCACTCTTAGTCATCCTAGTGTCAATTTCCATTATTTAAGGGAGTTCAGGTGCCTTTTCTCACCTACCTACATTAGTTAACTGGTTGTGAATTCTTTTAGTAATCCAGAGTTGCATTAGTGAGCTCTAGTGGTGATTTTTCCACAATCAGTTAGCTCTGGATTCAGTCCAGGCTGGTAGATTTGAATCCTATCTTAGGCATTTCAATTCTCCTATTTGTATTACCATTGTATTACATATTTCATACTGATTAATGGATGTAATTTTATTATTCCAATTATTGGTCTCATGTGTTTTTAATCTGCCATGAATTATTGATTAGTCTTTACTGAATTCTTCTCTCTCTTATACAACCTTATTTTCTAATTGAAATTATGCAAGCTTGAAGATCCTATGCTTCATTAAATTTTACATGGTATCAGAGCAGGTATTTAGGCCAGCAACAAACCACAGAAACTTCCATTGATGCACTAGAAGCAATTGGGTTCCACATAAATCCTAGAATTATTTCCTTACTCCCTCTAGATTATGTCCATATAAGTATATCTAGGTGTGATGCACCCATATAAAGTGCACATGTTAAAGTGGAGAGTTTTTGAATTGGGTTGATAGAGAATTGAAGTGTTTTGCAGTGTTTTTGCAGGTACATTCAAATATATCTTGAAGAATTAGTTATTCTTGAAGCTATGAAATGGATAATTCAACAACTCTAACTCCCAGAATCCTCACACCCTTCAATTACCTTGATTTGAGGGCATATATGCAGATTACATTGTGCTACAAGGGTCTGTACAGGGTCACCATGGTAAGAGAAGTAGAACCCCAACAATATCTTAAAAAATAAAAGTAAATGAATAAGTTTGATGGATCTGTTCGCTTCATGTGCATCCACATCTCCAGGGAGTTAATGTTCCATCTTGACGGACTCAAAACTCTAAAAGAAGTATGGCATAATATTGAATCCTTTTTTAGTAAGCAGGATAAGCTCATAGGGAATATTATGAAAAATGAGTTGGTAGCATTGCAACCTAGTAAATTCGAAACTATACAACAATTTTTCTCAAGATTCAAAACATTGGTCATGCAATGCAAGTAGTGTAGGATTGAGAAGAAGGATGAGAAATTGGTGCTCTCCATTATGAGAAAAATTCGCCCATAATTCTTAGTGTTTGTATATACCTTTCACTTTGGGATACTGACTACTCTGAATTAGTGAATTCCATCCCTTGATGCCTTCACAGGTTCTCTAATATAGGAACAAGACAAGATGATATAAATGGGATCTCTCACAGCCTCTCCAAATCAATATCTCTTAGCTGATGAGACAAGGAATGCACAAGAAGAAAGGAAAATAAAAAAGGAACACCGAATTCAAACCTAAGGAAGAGCTTGATCTAGAAGATGAAGCCTTGGGATCTAAAAAGGACAAACATCATTGGTTTGACAAAGGAAATTTCTCTTACTATACAAAAGAAAACCAATCAAATAAATGTTGTATGAATAATACCATATATCAGATGATAAAACTCCTTGAGCAACACAATATTTTCCTCCATGAAGGCACAAGGAAGGATAAATCTAGAGACAATACTGAAGATCATGATGAGAGATGCCATGCACTGAAGATTAGTTTCTCAAAATCACATCCCTTCCTTATCAGTTCAAGATATTACAATCACATGGTTGCATCCAAAGAATCATTTTCTTTATTACAACTTACTGATGGCCCGACTATTCACTTGGGTGATGAAACTCAAAATCAAGATGAAGGAAAGGGTTCAATCAAGTTAGAGGATGGAGTGTTCAAGAATGTCCTCTATGTACCCTCCTTACCTACAAATTTGTTTTATTTATACCAAATGAGACATACTAGATCACCAAAGTGAGTGGTATTTGGTCTTGACTTGATGGAGATATCAGATATCTCAACTGGGAATCTTATAGAGAAAGGTGTTGCAAACCATGCCTCCAAGGCATATGAATTCTCACACTTTTTTTCCATACTTAGATCCAGTGACATATCAGCTACAACTTGAAAGGGAAGGTAAATTAATCCTACGTAAATTTTTTGCATATGATAATGTTTCCATTAATGTTTCATATTCAGAATCCTAAGCAAAGGACCAAGTTGAATTAGCTTATGGAATTGAAGATGAAGTTAAATTGGATCCAGATCCAGCCCCTACTCCCAAACCTAGACCTAAGTGGGTCAAAATTTTATTGAGGCAACTGGGAACATGATTGGAGAGTCATCTGACATGAGAAGAACAAGATCCCAGTTTCAAAAAGAGATCCTTACACCATGTTAAGAAAATTCACTTCTTCCAGAGAGGTGCTACAAACTCCTAGAGATCATATTCTTCATGATGGTAAGGTCTGGCCAACATTTATGATCACTAAAGAAAAAATTGGATCATATCACTCTTCCCCCAGAAGGAACAGACAAAGGAAACACTTCTTCTCATTTATTTCCTAGCATTGAAAGAAGGTGAAGAGGTTCACATGCATAGTACCAGGAAACTAGTACACACAAGAACCATCACACTGTACTATTACTCCACATTGATGCATATTGCAGAAATATTTTTTAGAAGTTTTTACTCAAGAATGTTTTTTTATGTTAGTATGAAAGCTTGATCCTGGTCTGTCCTACTTATTTTGAGGGGGGGTAGATTTGAATCCTATATTAGGCATTTGAATTATCCTATTTCTATTACCATTGTATTACATATTTCACATTGATTAATGGATGTAATGTTATTCTTCCAATTATTGGTATCATGTGTGTTTAATATTCCATGAATTATTTATTAGTCTTTACTAAATTCTTCTCTCTCTTCTGCAACCTTCTTTGGTAATTGAATTCATGCAGGACTGGAGATCCTATGCTTCATTAAATTTAACAGGGATATAAGTGCATTCATATGGTTGATGGAAATTAAATCCATAATTGCATTCTGAGTAACATCCTAAATTAAGTATACAATGCTTGTAATTTAATTCATATTTCTTATTTATGAATGGTTACTTTGTATTGATATAATTCAAAATAGAGTATCTTTACTTGTGAGTGGGATTATAAGCTCAAGCATATATTTAAGATTATTTTATACTCTTGATCATACTTACCTTGCATTGATTCACAACATTTGTAGGTATCGATTCTAATAATGTTTCCTTCAAACTATCCAAAATAAACACATTCAAATAATAATAATATTAAAACTATCCTAGATTTATTCATGATATTCAACATGTTTAGCTTGGTTTTGTTGTGATTGATCGATCACCTAATTATGATAATGTGTTTTGGTATATTTGAATTCATTGGTTCCTTATTTTGTTCCCTTTTTATCCCTATAGTTATTCCTATTCTTCCTCCTCATTCTAATCATGCTCTTTATCATTCTATCATAGACCCAAGTTGTCTTAAACTTCTAGGGATCCAATTTTTCATTTTGTTTGCATTAAAAATGCATGTTTCCTAAGGTGTTCCTAAGTTTCATGATTATTTAATGTGTATTTATGGGTATTGATAGGTGGACAAGTTTTAGAGCTCTTTAAGTTCAACCATAATGATTTGTTGATTTATAATTATGAATGTTCTGATATGTTCCTTGTTCTAGAAAAATGGGAGAGTGATGTAACAAAATTAAATAATAACAACAAACAATATATATATATATATATATATTAAATATCAATATTAATTATTAATATTAATAATTAATAATTAATAAATGGTTATTAGTAAACTATTCTAAAATGACACATCCCTTCATGGATGGTATCCAAAGTGCATTTACGATTAATATATATATGGCACTCACTTTGTAATCTTTCATCATCATTCATCTTTAATATTTATTTTCTATTTTCAATATGGAATTATTTTCCATTGGTTGATTAGTCAACTAGGTAATCATTGAGAATATTCGGATATGAATATTACATTGGTATCAGAGCCAACCCTTCCTAGGGCTTCTGTTGATATCCGAACTTTGTCCAAAATGATCAAGGTTTCCTTGAATTTAGGTCTTTGACCTCACAATGGATTTTAGCCATCCATATTCAGAGTTTCTCTGGTAAAACTTGGTTTTTGACCAAAAAATGGCCTTTGGCCATTTGAATTTCATTAAAGAGGTATTAATTCCACTCCAAATATGAAGCAAGAATGAGAGGGAAAAATGAAGAATAAAAAAAATTATCAACAAAGAAATAGAAGGGGAAAAGTTAAAAAACAAAGTGAAATAGCCCATGGTTTTACAAAATATACCCATGGTTTTACTTACAATATCTAAATTATAAACGAGTTTTATAAAATATGCTTTGAGGACAAAGCATCATGAACCGGAAGGCAATGTAACAAACTTAAATAATAACAACAAACAATATATATATATGTATATATATTAATAATTAATAAATGGTTATTAGTAAACTATTCTAAAATGACACATCCCTTCATGGATGGTATCCAAAGTGCATTTACGATTAATATATATATGGCACTCACTTTGTAATCTTTCATCATCATTCATCTTTAATATTTATTTTATATTTTCAATATGGAATTATTTTCCATTGGTTGATTATTCAACTGAGTAATCATTGAGAATATCCGCATACAGATATTACATCTTGAAGCTTCTGCAAAAGTTTCTGGATCATGATTCTTGGAAACTTGAGCCAAAAGAGAACAGGCTCGTTGAAACTGAAAATGTGTTGAACGTTTCTCTCTAGGATCACCGGGAAGATCACCAGCTGCTTCACATGTTTAATAGACCCATAAAGGAAGCAATGGTGCTAGTGAAACTGGAGGAACATGATCAGGAAGAGGTGGATTTTCATCCTCACTATCATCATCAGAAACTGGAGTTGGAAATCTATCAAGGAAACTGGAACTAGAAGAAGGAACAATTACCGAATCAGGATTGTAGGAAAAAAAGGGCCCAACCCTCGAGTTAGGCTTGCAAGCCAAGAGATTTTCATCAAATTTAATAGCTCTTATAATTATTACATTATTTGAATGTGGTTGAAGAAGTCTATAACCTTTTGCATCTTCAGAATATCCAAAAAATATGCACTTTTCACTTTTAGGATGCAATGGTTTTCATTTTTCATCCAGAATGTGAGCCCATGCTCCACTATCAAACACATGGAAATGACTTACATATGGTTTAATTTTACTCCATGCTTCTTTTGGGGTTATACCTTGTAAAGCTTTAGTGGGGGTGCGATTAACTATGTAATTTGCACAATTTATAGCCTCGGCCCAAAATTGAAGAGTTAGTCCCTTAGATTGGATCAGACAATTAGCCATTTCTTTTAAAGTGTGGTTCTTTCGTTCAGCTACACCATTTTGTTGTGGAATATATGTAATATTGTGTTATTGTTGGATTCCTTGTTTACTGAAGAAAGTAGTGAACTTTTTGTTAACATATTCTTCTCCATTGTCAGATCTTAACTTAATGATTTGATGACCAAATTGTTTTTCAATAAGGGCCTTGTAGGCCAAGAACATGCTAAATACTTATCTCTTAAGTTTTAGGAAATAAACCCAAGTGCGTGTTGAGTAGTCATCAATGAAAGTTAAGAAATATTTGAAACCAGAAAAGGAAGCAAATGGAATAGGACCACACAAGTCACTATACACAAGCTCCAAGGGATTCAAGGTGTGTCAAGAGGCGTGTTTGTTAAAACTATCCTAATGATGTTTTCCGAGTACAAAACAAGAACATACACCATCCCCGCAAGATACCATCGAAAGACCTGTCACCATATTTTATTTACATAGTTGTTGTAATGAGTGATAATTCAAGTGACCAAATTGCTCATGCCAAAGTTTGCTCAAGTTATCACTATGAGCAACAAAAAATTAAGGAAAAGGTGATGACCCAAAGTGTTGGAGACATTTACCTTCATACTCACTCCTTCGGTCAAATTGGCCTAGTTAAACCACTATCCTAAGTTTAATTGACATCAGTGGAGCATTAATTACCATCATCCCAGTCACTCCCACGCCTACCTATAGTCAAGGAGGCTAACTTAGCCTTTCCTACAGTCAAGGAGGCTAACTGAAGCACTCCAGGGGTGATCTGTGTGACATTCATGCACCTAATTGCTAACTGGGGGTTACTTTCAGTTCAACCAATCAGTTACAGTCAGTTAAGGTGCCTC